>PVJL010004063.1:0-99306 GCA_004026885.1 Lyroderma lyra
AATGGAGCTACCATTTGACCCAGCAATCCCCCTTCTGGGGATCTACCCAAAAGACTTGAAAACCTTTGTCCGCAAAGACTTATGTACCCCAATGTTCATCGCAGCGCTGTTCACAGTGGCCAAAACATGGAAACAACCAAAGTGCCCTGTGACAGACGACTGGATAAAGAAGCTGTGATACATATACACAATGGAATATTACTCAGCTATAAGAAAAGATGAAACACTGCCATTTGCAAGAAAATGGATGGACCTGGAGATCATCATGCTAAGTGAAATAAGCCAGACAGAAAAAAAAAACAAAGAACTGTATGACTTCACTCATATGCGGAATATAAAACTGAAAGCAAAGAAAAAAGAAATGAACAAACAAATAACCCATGGACACAATCAATAGTTTAATGTTTATTTGGGGACGAGTGGGTTAGGGAGGGGAGAAAGGGGAAGGGGTGGGAGAGGAGGGGGGAAGCTAAATATAAGGTGATGGAAAGAGAAGTCACATTAGGTGGTGAACTTATTATACATCAAGTTGACAATGCACTGTAGAATTATATGCCTGAAACCTATGTAATCCTTGCTAACAGTTGTCACCCCAATAAGTCTAACAATAAAAATGAATTTAAAAAAAAAGAATATGAAGTTTGCAGTCAGGGTGGCCTAGGATGGGAACTTAACTTTAATCTATACCAGTAGTTCATTTAAACAGTCATGCCACCTCTCTGAGCCTCCATTTCTTCACCTCTAAAATGGGAATGATAATAAATAACTCATGGGGCTGTTATGAAGATTAAAAGTGATTGTGAGCAAAAAGTGCCTTTCCTGCCCCTTAATCTCTTCCCACCAGAGCCATGCTTTAAGTTGGTCTTTGCTTCTGTTTCTTCTCCTTACCCAAGCAGTCTTTAAAATATATCCAAATCCAACTACTTCTCTCCTTCCCCAATGCTCTTCGCCTGGATTGTTGCGGCAGTCTTTTAATCAATCAGCCTGATTCTCTTTTGCCTACCTACAACCTATTCTTAATCCAACAGCCAGAGTGATCCTTTTAAAATTTAAGTCAAATTATGTCACTCCTCTGCTCAGAACCCTACAATGTCTCTCTACCGCACATAGAGCAAGAACTAGAATTGTTTCAATGACCTATTTCCTTTTAGGTTTTGGACCTCATCTACTCTGTAGCCATAGTCTTCCTTGCTATTTCTCCAATAGAAGATAGGCATTCTCTTTTCACTTATTGTTCTCTCTGTCCAGATTCTTTCCTCATAGCTCACTTCATCACCTCTTCTATATTTTATATAAATGTTATTTCTAAGTGAGGTCCTCC
The DNA here is from genome assembly GCA_004026885.1 of Lyroderma lyra. Classification (NCBI taxonomy): domain Eukaryota; kingdom Metazoa; phylum Chordata; class Mammalia; order Chiroptera; family Megadermatidae; genus Lyroderma; species Lyroderma lyra. The sequence goes on from PVJL010004063.1 coordinate 1,322, forward strand.
CAGACCACTACATTTAAAATTGCAACACCCTCCACTATTCCTTATCCTTCTTCTGCGTTCTTTTTCTTCACAGCATTATTACTGTGTGATGTAACATAAAATTTAATTGCTTATTAATACTTCTTCCCACTAGGATATAAGCTTAATAAGGCCAGGGGCTTTGTCTGTTTACTATTGATGCCTCCATTCATAGAAAAGCACCTAACACTCAATAAACATTTGTTGAGTGAACTAGTGGATACAGTGGGCCCATATTGTGTACCAAGCATCAACTTAAGCAGTTTCCATACATTATCTCAGTAAATCCTGCCTTGTAATGCAGACACTGTTAGGATCCTTATTTTACCCAGGGGAAAACCCTGAAACTCCCAGAGGTGAGGCGATATTTGCAAAGTTAATAAAGAACTAGTAAGTAGGGGTGCCAGGTTGGGTTGGACTTTATAGAAGAGGGCATTCCTAGAATAGGAGCACAGCGTGGACTGAAGCTTGTGGTATGTTTGTGGAGGGGAAAGTGGGAGCTGGATGAGGATGGGGATGAGAAGGAACACTGGGATACAGATTGGTTTTGTGGCCAGAAAGTGATCTGGTTTCTTGAAGCAAAACCTTGAGCTGATTGGCATCTGCCGGCAAGCCCGTGTCTTTTTCAACAATTGGAGTTTTACAAAGGAAATCTCCTCAAGTGAGAAAGTTGGGCGATGCAGCTGCCAGGGATTTGAGTCTGCAGGAATTTGGCCTCTTCGGGCACTGGCTTTGAGGCAGAAACCATATCTGGCAGAAAGAGACACCCACGACTAGTGAACTGACATAAAAACAAGAAAGTGCACTGTTCACATGGTTCTTCTCCCTTTTTCCTTCCTTTTCCATAATCTCCTGTCTTCATTGTTCTTTAATTTGTGTGTATTTGTAAAATAGCCAATTAATGCGGACTTCCATATACTGGAATGTAACCTTAGGAAGGCAGAGCAGGAAAGTTTGTCTCTTGTTCACTGCTGTATCACCAGCTTTTACACCAGTGCCTGGCACACAATAGGGACACAATATGTGACAGTGAAATAAATCTTTGTCCTTGGGAATAAAGTTCTCTTCTCTGGGGTGGGTGCAATAAGGAGACGGGAAAGCCCTTCTCAGTGGTACAGTGGGCCAGTACCTTTGCCAAGGAACATGGGCAAAGGGGATACCAGGATGCATGCTGGGCATGGGAAGGTCAGTGGGGAGTGAGGTGGTTCAAGGGTAAGGACTGAATGCCAAGGAAACAGGACTGGATTCTGTCTCTGCTCGTCTCCATTTCACTTTGGAGGAAGCTGGTCAGAAGCCACTGCAGGAGCTCCTGCCTCCCAAACCTGCAGAGTAGTGCTTTGGAGGCCAGATGGAAACAAGGGAGAAAGATACGACAGAAAGGCTTGGGAGCTCTGGGAGAGGGAGCGTTGAGTGACCAAGTCCCGGAGAAAGTAGAATGGCCCTTCATTTGAATGCAAATGTTATGTAAAAGCCTGAAGTCCCTTGACGTCAGCCTAGCCATTGGTGGCCCATCTCCACCGGGCTACCAGTCACCTGGAAACCGTCTGGGTGGGAGCCGCGAGATGGAGTAGTCTGAGGGAGCAGACGCGCGAGCGGCACAGCCACGGACTGAGCTACTGATTTGCCGCTTTCTTAAAGTCGGCTTGTGGCATTCCAGGGACTTCAACATGGCTTAGGTAACTCCTTCCTTATACCCCACCAACCATGTACAGAAGCTGCCTTTTGGAAAAAGAAGCGAGCATGTGCCCGGGAACTCTGAAGAGTCCCGCAGGGGGGGGCACCGCCGGGACTGGCAGTACTGGGGGCAGTAGGAGTGCGCTGCCAGCCTCCAACTTCACTGCGGCCTGGGCTCACACGCACTACATGGGGTATCCCCATGTGCCCAACATAGATCTTCACCGGTCGTCCCTGGAGGCCTGGGGCTCACCCTATAGCCCCCCTCGGGAAGACTGGAGCATATACTCCGGGCCATCCAGTACAATGGGCACGGTGACCATGAACGACACGACCTCGAGCCCCGCCGCTTTCGGCTCGCAGGAATACAGCAACCTGGGCCCCGCGGGCGGTGGAAGCAGCAGTGGCAGCCTGCCAGCTCCAGCTGGCGAGTGGCTCTTCCCCATCGATGTCGGCCCCGACGACGCCTGTTCTCCCAATAGAAACCACCACAGCCCCTATGCTTGGATGAGCAAGAGCATGCAAGTGACTGGTGAGTAATTGATTCCTCTACTTCTCTTGGCTTGCCCGCCCTCCTACTCCCCAGCCTCTGTAGGGGAGGCTTAACTGAAGAGACCACTGCGTGGTTGACTGCCCAGGGCCCCCGCCCGTTAGTGACCTCCCTCAAAACCCACGAAGTGTGGCACTTGAAACTAAGTCGACCAGAGTTGTGTTTTTTGCCATTTTCTGATCAGTCAAGGGAGCAAGCGGGTGGACAACGGGCAGGTTGAACCATAAGGATCAGGATCCAGCTTTGCAGTTTGCCCGGACGGGAAAACAGATGCAGGGGAAAGACCAATGGGTGAATGAGGCGAGAAGATAGCCACGGTGTCCCATTGCCCTGTCACTGCTGCTGGCACATTCTGTTTCCAATTCTTTCCCCATCTGGGAAGGTTGGCTCCCGCCACCCCCACCCCCCCAAAAAAGTGGTGATGTTCAACTTAGGTTCGCGGTTCTTGGCTGGACCTTTCACTTTAGACACGAAGGCCTGGATATCAAAGTGGGCTTGTCACCCGGGTCTCTCAATGAAGCTCCAGCTTCCTGTGCCCAAGTTGGCAGAAGCGAGCTGGACTCAAACCCATTGTCTTCTTCCAAAGACCCTTTTGCCAATGATAGCATTAGAGCAGGCAAGAAGGCTGCAGCACACCTATGGGACATAATATGCTACTGAACCCTAACATCTGCTGTGCTCTCACGAATATCAGCCCCAACACTAATAAGTGGTGAAAGCCCTCATAACTGTCCAGGGAGTCACTACGTGCAGGGACTGGATGCTGGTTTGTGTGCACACGCAAGAAGGCCCAGAGATCCCAGCATAACGCTGATCCATGCTCCATCAGCAACCAGTGAGCAGTGGCTGGTAGCTGGGGTCTGAACGGGGGAGGCGGAGAGATGTTTGTTTCCAGCTGTTGGTGTTCTTTTATCACATTTGTATTATTCCAACTTGTCTCTCCCTGTCATTAGAGAAAATTAGTAAAATGCGACTTTACCACTTTCATCCTTCTGGGGAGAAAATGACATTTCAGTAGCATTAGTCCACAATGATTATGCTCCTGTTCACAGTTCTACACTTTTTCTCCCCTCCGAAAAGCAAACGCGGGAGGGTGGGAAAGGACCAGCTTTTTCTATTAGGACTCAGCGGGGAGAAGGTGGTCTGGTTGATTAAGACATTACAGAGGGTAACAATCTCAAATTAAGAGTAGAGTTTAAATACTTGGCTTTAAAATATTTGGAAGTAAATCTTCTGCATTAAAAAATATATATATATATATATATATGCCTGAGTCAGCTGGCTAAGTAAAATAGAAAATAAGGTTAGAGTGGGACACTCCCAGGGCTGTTATTACATTTAATCTTAGGCTTGTAATTAACATCCATTCACTAAACCCTAACCATCAGCAAAAGATGCAAAAGCCAGAAAAGTAGCTTCTCCCCAGTCCAGGATTATGTTTTAAAACACTTTAGAAAAGGAAAGTCACCAGTATGATATTTGGAAGAGAGAATAATGGAGAGAGGGGAATGGACAAGATAAAAGAAGTTATCTTGAGTCATGAATTTTCTGTTTATTAAAAGTCTTCCATTTGCTTGATGAGCTGGCATCTTTCTCTTGGGGAATTTTAGTGAGAGAAATTTAGACTCTGGCATCTCCATGGTTTAGCTAAGCCTTCAAATCTGGATGTACAATGCCACCTTCACAAGATTTTTTTCTCCCACTTCTATGAGAAATTTAAAATTGAATGATTTTGGAATCCCTTTAATTTCTGGCAGCCTATCTTATAGATGAAGCTTTATTAAATTCTATCTTTGTTTCATTTTAATGTCTTCTAAATAAAAATTACCCCTTTGCTATATTCTTATAGCCCAAGGTGCATAATTAACAGTTTAAGAATATGATGAAAGTATGGATCCTCACCCCAGAAAAATACACAAAAGCACACCTGCACATGCATCCATACACATGTTGTTTTTTGAATAATTTTGGGAGATTCATGGTCCCACTTTGGTCCTTCCATGGATCTCAGGTTATGAACCTCATCAAAACTTAAGCCAGTCACCTCACTGGATCACTCTGAACTAAAATGCATCAATTTTTATGCTTAGTACATAATGAGTGTTAAATATCTGTTGAATGAATGAGATCCTCCTAAATTTTTCACTTTACTCTGTAGTATTCTGGGGCATTTAGCTTATGGCTGAAAAGAAAATAGATGAACTACAAAATGGAAGTAAGCCCTCCCTGATTAAGGTAAACAAATGAAAGTTCTTTCCATTACTGAAGAATGAATTCTTTTAAGTAGTCTTAAGTTGAAGAAAGAAAAGTACACACATTAAGAGACAAACAGAAAACATTTAATATGGATTAGTACCATATTTGCTTGTCTAATAATAGGAAGGGAACTGACATAACAGTAAATGATTGTCCTATAAGTGATTTTATTAAAGAATGAGATATTTTTATTTCCACTTCGGTCCCTATGTGTGTGTGTGTGTTTGTGTGTGTGTGTGTGTGTGTGTGTGTGTGTGAGAGAGAGAGAGAGAGAGAGAGAGAGAGAGAGAGATTTTAAAGATTTTATGGAAAATAACCTGGCAGAAAGGTTCTGTGAAAAGTTAAGTATTTTCATATTTTAAACATTGTCAGTGTATTTTGAAATTAGTTTTCATCTTTTCTTTTACCCCAGGTGTGTATTAGCAAGGTGGAACTCTAACCAAAGCTGGAGAGAAGCTTTCTTGTTAGGGGTAGGAAAGAAAGGAAGAGAAGAAAGAGATTGTGTAATTCTGATTAAACCACTGGACAAAATACTGAGGAAGTTATACTTAAAAGGTTACATTCAATTAGGATACTTCAGAAAATAAGTTGTTCAATAATTCTTGAAGTTTATCATTGCCTTTTTGTTTTTGATCATTTTATTGGACAATTTATTATAAGTGAATTTGGATACACTAGAGGATTTTCGTAACATTTAAAGTCATTATGACGGGGTCAATGGCACTGTACTCCTTTTAGAAGGAAATTGGTTTGATTATTTTTATCTTTATTGTTATTATCATTATAACCCCTAGATTTGGAAAGTGCTTTTCTGATTAACACCACTTTCACAGTCAGTCTCTCAAATGAGCACCTTTAGTAAGATAACAAATCATCTTATTGAATGAATGCTTGCAAGCTCTGTGAGGATATTTTCTTCTAGGTAATGGGAAGGAAGGAGTCCGTCTATCCTGAACTCCAGAGGTTTGTTCAAGTCCTTGGGGACTGGAGGAGCCAACAAAATCCCCACTACAGAGGGTTAGAAGCTTGAACTTTGTTATTTTCCCAAATTAACCCACAATAGAGCCAGAAAAGGCTCCTTCACCCTCAGAAATGGTCAGCATCTGGGATAAGCAAATAGGTTAAACAGTAAAAGCTAGACTCTTAGTGCTTTGTTGGTGCTTCGGTGTGTGATAATGGACATTATGCTCTATTAGAAAATGTCCAAATCCCTTTAATTTGATTTCATCATTTAAGGGGCAGAGGCAATGAGAGGGAGAAAAGAAGAGAGTTCAGAGGGAAATATATAAGAGGAGTACCAGGAAACAGGAATTCATTTATCTTTGTAAACTATGCAGTCAATATTTTCCCCTGAGCTACGTCTTCTTTAGGTTTGAGGTCTTATCTGCCTCAAAGGTGGGGCAGCAGACGCTTTTTTAACACTTCACATGGCTTTGAAATGCAGCCTGGAGCTTCCTCAACCTTTCTTTCTTCAGGGTTATATTGCCGGAAAGGGTGAGGATTTTCATGGCAAATAAAGAGGCCTGGTCTTGACTTTATTGTCCTCAAGAGAAACTGTAAGAGGGGAATTTATGACCAATGGGGGTGGAGAAGGACAGCAACCTTCCAGAGTTCTTGAAGTCTTGGTTATATTTACTGATTGTCAAAGGTAGACACACACACAAGTTGAATTTTAACTTATATCTCAAGTTAGAATTTAAAAACATTCAACCACTTTGGGATTAGGAAGCGTTTTAGGAAATATCTCTTCAGAGATGTATTTCAATCCTACAATGTGAGATTTTGGAAATAAATTAAACCTTAAAGTTTTCACTGAGACCTCAAGTATACATTCTGCCTTTGTAACATGACAAATGCCAGACCTCTGGTTTTCTGGGTTTCTGTTTGGATTCAGAAAACCAGCTCAAAATTAACTGGCTGTGGTTAACTGCTTGGGGCTCATTCATATTCCATTTTCAAGGGGAACATTTTATTTAATTCATTATTCCATGAGGTATTCAGCCACTAAAACATATGTATCATCTAGAATTTGTTTCTACATTAATATCCCTTTTTTCTTCATTTCTGGAGATGAAAGGCTGTCTGACATTTATTTAGGGCTTGTAAATTCCAAACCAATTGGCTGGTGTTCCTACATGTAAAGAGGGTTCAGGATGGGATCTGCTGCTATGTAGCTCCTTTGTTAAGCCTGTGCTGCATCTTAACACCTTAATGGAGTTAGCGAACCACTTTAAAGAAACCTTTGTCCCATAGATTGCTCCCCAAAACCTCAGATCAAGAACAACCAGATAAGATCAGAATGAGTTTGCCAATAGCCATAGAGAAAAGAAAGAAGATCCTGGAGGGGGTTAGAAAAATTGAAAAGAAAGCCAAACTTCCTAATTACCTTGGAAAATTTGAAAAGAGGAATAAAACTCTATTTGAAGGAGGGCATGAGAAATTAGTTAAATGTTGTAACACAAAGCAAATGTGTGTATATCCTTCCAAAGAATACTAAATACTCATTTTATTCTGGTTGAGTCAATACCTACTTTTTAACCCATTCAATATCCACTTGGGATTAAAAATTGGTTTAAAACTCACACACACACACACACACACACACACACTGAACTACATTTTTCTAATAGGTAATAAGGGTTATCTTAGAACCTAAATGACAATAAATGTTTTAAAATTACTATTTTTTAAAATTTATTTTTATTGATAGACTTTTTGGGGTGACATCTGTTAGCAAGTATTACATAGATAGAATTGTATGCCTGAAACCTATGTAATCCTTGCTAACAGATGACAGATGTCACCCCAATAAGTCTAACAATAAAAATGAATTAAAAAAAAAAAGTACACACACACCAGAAAAGCTAAAATTTAAAAATAACTGACAGTTCCATGTGTTGATGAGGATGTTGGGTTAAAAAGAAAAAAAAAGAATTACATAGGTTTCAGGCATACAATTCCACAGTGCATTGTCAACTTATTGTATAATAAGTTCACCACCTATTATGACTTTTCTTTCCATCACCCTATATCTAGCTTCCCCTCCCTCCTCTCCCACCCCCTCCCCTTTCTCCCCTCCCTATCCCCCTCATCCCCAAATAACATTAAACTATTGATTATTTTCATGGGTTATTTGTTTGTTTGTTCATCTCTTTTTTCTTTGTTGCTTTCAGTTTTATATTCCGCATATGAGTGAAGTCATACAGTTCTTTGTTTTTTCTGTCTGGCTTATTTCACTAAGCATGATGACCTCCAGGTCCATCCATTTTGTTGCAAATGGAAATATTTCATCTTTTCTTATAGCTGAGTAATATTCCATTGTGTATATCATAAATTACTTTGTAAACAAAATTTACTCTAGAATGTATATGTTACTACAATGTATAAAACTAATAATGTCAAGGTCATAGAATCATTTACCACACTTGGGACATTCTTGTGCTCCTAGCATATTTAAACTGAGAATAACATTTAGCACACTGGACTGGGAGTCAAAAATAATAAGTCCACTCTCCTCAGCTCACTAGCAGAAATGCAAATACTTTCCTATACTGAACCTCAGGTTCTTTATCTTTAGAATTGCATAAAATAGAAAGGGAAGTGCATGTATAATCACAGGTTGAGGATTTGCTTTAAAATACTTTGGTGTAACAGTAGGTGAATGGTAGCATGATAGGTGTGTTGAAAATATATACGTAGGGAGTTCCCTGATGGTGTAGTGGCTTAAGGCTTCGGCTTTGGCGCTGTCAGCGCTGCAGCCTGGGTTCGATTCCCAGTCAGGGAGCTACCCACATACCAAAAAAAAGAAAGAAAAAAAAAGAAAATATATATGTATACATGTAATGGTCACAGGTGACAAAGTATTTAATAGAGAAATGGACTTATGGCATATTTGGTTCAAAAAATGCTCTTGATTTATATTTGAAAGTGGTAGATGAGGGTGGGAACAGTGGCTGTGATTCTTTGGACCAAAACAATCTCCAAAGAAGTAAAATATGATTAAATGCATTGCTTTTCCCCAAAACAGAGAAAACCAGGACAAAAGAAAAATACCGTGTGGTTTACACAGATCATCAAAGATTGGAGCTGGAAAAGGAATTCCACTGCAATAGATACATTACCATTTGGAGAAAATCAGAGCTGGCAGTCAACCTGGGCCTTTCTGAAAGACAGGTACACTAGAAGTATATCCAACATGTGTTATGTTATCATTCAATAAGCTAAGAATTTAGGGAAGCCTGTAAGCAGGAATGGAGGCAGAACAGAAGACCAAGACACTCTCCAAGCTCTCTTACAGCCCACATTAATCCTACTAGATCTCTTAGTTTAGTCTCATTGTCAGTGAGTTTAATTATTAATAATTGAATGTGGTGAACACTATGTAGGTGTGGAAGCAAGGAGTGTGGACCTAGGAGGTGGAGAAGGATTAAAACTCCCATAGAATTGATCAGTGACGTCAAAACCTTGATCTAGTTCCCCAAGTAGTTACAACGAATGTATGAAGTGGAAATTTGGCAATCATGGCAATTACATGGTTCATATCAGTCAAATTATAACAGTAACTGAATACCAATGCTACTACCTGAACCAAATTTTTTTGTTATTCAGGGTAGGAAATTTAATTTTCTATGCTCAAATTTAGCTTACTGTGGATACTTAATGAAGATTAAATCGTGCAAGGATCAATGGTTTCTGTTCACCTGGATTCGATGTTGCCTAACTACCTGACATTTTTCCACTTAAAAGTAATCCTGGAATTATAAAACTCTAGAATTGTAAACCCCATTGTATTGCCTTATCCCAAGCAGCTTACATTTCAACCATGTATGAAGGCACACATTGGTATCACAGCAAGAGTCAGAGTATTTCATTACCCTGTTCATCCAGTTCTATGTTTCATTAACCTTAATACAGTAGACTCTTCATTAACTGGAACTCAAGCTACTGGCACCAAGGTTGAGCGGTCCACTTGTTTGAGTTCTGGTTGATAAGAGTGTCTATTATATTTATGTGGCATCTACCAATCCCCATGGGTGCCAGTTAACTAACTGAGAGTCTACTGTTTCTTTAATGACAGGGCATAATCACCTTTGCTATTTAAATCCCTTTTTATCACCATACCTCACCATCTGCCATTCTATCATTATTTATTTCTCCTTGTGCAGCAGAGCTGGTAAGTAAAGTATAATATAAAGAGTCAGTAGCCCTGGACTTGATTTCAATTCCGTCTCATGCAAGATAATTTCCCCTTCTGAGTCTTAGCTCTTTTTAACCTGTTAAATGGGCATATTTCACAAGGTCATTGTGAGGCTAAAATGAAGGGATGCATGTGAAAGGGCTTTGTAAATGCCAAAGTCCCTGTACAATATCACCAATGACTATGAAAACTGCCCCATTAAATCCAAAGTATTTTGTATTTCAGGTGAAAATCTGGTTTCAGAATCGCAGAGCCAAAGAGAGAAAGATGATCAAAAAGAAAATCTCCCAGTTTGAGAACAGTGGAGGCTCGGTGCAAAGTGACTCTGGCTCCATTAGCCCTGGGGAATTACCTAACACTTTTTTCACCACCCCATCAGCTGTCCCTGGATTTCAGGCTAATGAGATACAACAGGTCATAGTGTCTGAATGAAACAAAAGCAAAGAAAAATAGAAAGTGCCCTTCCTTTAATGTTGTCTTTTTGATCTCTGAGATACCAGCAAGGGACTTGGGATAGGATATAATTCCTTGTAAGGTAGTTTGCAGAACAAATGGATGTGGAATGAGTTGAAGATAATTCAGGGGTCACTTACTATTAGAAACCATCCCCATAAAACTCCTATTTTGTGCCAGGCACTCTGGAAGCTTATTGGTAAGCTATATAATTAAAAGCTACAATCACAGGTCCTTGTAACTCTATGACAATTACAGTGAACAGATTGTAAAAAATCAGTTCTTCGAGGAAGCACATTTGTATATATGTACTTGTGCTTGTTATTTGATGCTGGGTGTGTTCTTTTATGGTATCTTTGGAGGGTGGGGAAAAGGTAAACAGAAGTTTATCTATCTCTGGCTACCTTTTCAAGTGTTTAATTCAAAAGCTAACAGGATTTTCAAAACAAGACAAATGTTTAAAAAATCAGTAGAAGGTGATTCTGAATCTATTTTCATTGGTTAATAAAAATAAGAAATAAAAGATTTTTGTCCCTCAATCATACTTGTCTGGTATCAATTATCTTATCTCAGAACTTTCAACCTGCAGTGTCAATTTCAATTAAAGTGAGACCTAACGTAAGCCCAAGGACAGTGTATGGGGTTTATAGCCTCTCCTTGCCATCACCTTCAACCTGTTCAATTTTACATACATTATGCCATGTCAATACAGTGTGATCCAAGGAGCTACAGTTTACAAGTTACAAACAGATAACTTGGGCTGCGGTGAGGAGAGATGTCTGGAGATTTTAGTGTTGGTCCCGTAAGCTGTTTGCATATAGAAGTGGCGACTTATTTTTTTTAATTTTATTAAAATATATAGCATAACATACAACATTTTATCAGTTTCAGGTGTACAACATAATTGTTCACCATTTATATACCTAAGAAGTGATCACCATTATCTAGCAGCCATCTGACACCATCCTAATCTATCACTACATTATTGACTAGATTCCCCATAGTGTGCATTACATCCTGTGATATATTTGTTTAATACCTGGAAATTTGAACCTCTTATTCCCCTTCACCTTTTCCCCCTTTAAAAAATTTTCATTTCAAGTTAACATTTAATATTATGTTATATTAACTTCAGGTGTACAGCATAGTGGTTAGACATTTGTATTATTTAAGAAGTCATCCTACTGTCTAGTCTAGTACCCACCAGGCATTATACATAGCTATTACCATGTTACTGCTATATTCTCTATGCTTTACACATATGTCCCCATGACTGTATTGTAATTACCAATTCATACTTCTTAATCCCTTTATCTTTTTCATTTTGACTCCCAATCCCCTTCCCTTCTATCACCCCAATAAATCTAGTACTCACCTGACACCATACATAGTTATTACAATGCTATTGACTATATTCTTTGTGCTATACCTTATCCCCATGACTACTTTATAACAACCAATTGGTACTTCTTTGACGATTTTTATTACATTTTACCTACAATATTATAATGGTTTGAGGTGTACAGCACAGTGATGAGTCATTCATTTATAAAACTTACTAAACCCTCATTCTGAAACATCTAGTTCCCTTCTAACACTATACATAGTTATTACAATGTTGCTGACTATATGCCCTATGCTGCATTTTATATCCCCATGACTATTCTATGACAATGAATAGTCTGCTTCTTGATTTCTTATTCCTTTATTTCCTCACCTTTCAGCTCTCCTCCCATCACCCATCTAATACCACACACAGTTACTGCATACTTCTTGACTATATTCCCATGTTATATACTATATCTCCTTGATTATTGCCTTGTAACAATTAAAACTAAATTTCTTCATCCCTTTCCACTATTTTACCCACGCTCCCATCCCTCTTCCCATTTTAAAGAAGTCCCTCTAACATTCTTTGTAGTACTGGTTTGGTGGTGATGAATTCCTTTAGCTTTTTCTTATCTGAGAAGCTCTTCATGTGTCCTTCAATGCTAGCCTTGCTGGATACATTAATCTTGGTTGTGATTCTTGGTTTTTATCACATTGAATATTACCTGCCAATCTCTTCTGGCCTGTAAAGTTTCTGGTGATAAATCCACTGAGAGTTGAACGGGTGTCCCCTTATAAGTTACTACTTGCATTTCTCTTGCTGTTTTTTTTTTTTTTTTAATTTTCTCTTTTCTTTAATTTTTGCCATTTTAATTATGATGTGTCTCGGTGTGTTTCTGTTTCGGATCATCTTGCTCTGTGCTTCCTGGGCTTGTATGTCTATGTCCTTCACCAGGTAAGGAAAGTTTTCAGTCATTATTTCTTCAAATAATTTCTTGATCCCTTGCTTTTCCTCTGTTGCTTCTGGTAGACTTATGATTCGAATATTCTTATGGTAAATATTGTCCCAGAGGAATCTCAAATGATTCTCATTTTTTTGGATTCTTATATGCACCTGTTCTGAATGGGTGTTTTCTGATGGCTTTTCTGGCAAATCACTGCTTTGCATTTCTATTTTATCTAGTTTGGTAACTTTTATTCTGTTCTTTATTTTAGTTAATATAGTAATTTTCTCTGGTCTTTTATAATGGTTTGTAAGTCCTCTTTATTTTTTTATAAATATATTTTTTAATGTTAGGCTTATCGGGGTGACATTGGTTAGCAAGAGTTACATAGGTTCCAGGTGTACATTCTGCAGTGCATCGTCTATGCATTGCATTATAAGTTCACCACCCAGTGTGAGTTCTCTTTCCATCATCATATATTTGGCTCCTCCTCCCTCCTCTCCCACCTGCTCCCTTTACTTCCACCCACTTCTCCCTTACCCCTAGATAACCATTAAACTATTGATTGTGTCCATGAGTTTGTTTTTCTTCGTTGCTCTCAGTTTTATATTCCGCATCTGAGTGAAGTCATATGGTTCTTGGATTTTTCTGTCCGGCTTATTTCACTTAGCATGATGTTCTTCTCCAGGTCCATCCATTTTGTCATAAATGGCAGTATTTCATCTTTTCTTATAGCTGAGTAATATTCCATTGTATATATGTACCACAGCCTCTACGTCCAGTCATTTATCGAACGGCACTTTGGTTATTTCCATGTCTTGGCCACCGTGAAAAGCACTGTGATGAACATTGGGGTACATAAGTCTTTGCAGACTAAAGTTTTCAATTTTGGAGGGTAGATACCTAGAAGGGGGATTGCTGGGTCATATGGTAATTCCATTCCCAGTTTTCTGAGAAATCTCTACACTGTCTTCCATAGTTGTTGTACCAGTTTGCACTCCCACCAGCAGTGTGCAAGAGTTCCTTTTTCTCCACAGCCTCTCCAGCACTTGTTATTCCTTGTCTTGTTGATAATAGCCATTCTAACTGGTGTGAGGTGGTACCTCATTGTGGTTTTGATTTGCATTTCTCTGATAGCTAATGAGGATAAGCATTTTTTTCATATATCTGTTGGGTATTTGCATGTCTTCCTGGAGAAGTGTCTGTTCGAGTCCTCTGCCCACTCTTTAATTGCGTTATTTGTTTCCTGTTGTTGAGTCATACTAGTTCTTTATATATTTTAGATATTAGACCCTTATCAGTAATGTTGTTTGTAAATATTTTCTCCCATTCAGTTGACTGTCTCTTTGCTTTGTTGATGGTTTCTTTTGCTGTGCAGAAGCTTTTTAGTTTGATATAGTCCCATTCATTTATTTTTGCTTTTACTTCCCTTGCCTTTGAGGTCAGATTCATGAAGTCTTCCTTGAGCCCAAGGTCTGTAAGTTTAGCACCAGCGTTTTCCTCTATACAGTTTATTGTTTTGGGTCTTATATGCAGGTTTAATCCATTTTGAGTTAATTTTAGTGTATGGTGAAAGTCCACAGCTCAGATTCATTCTTTTGCATATGTTTTTCCAGTTTTCCCAGAACCATCTACTGAAAAGGCTATCTTTTCCCCATTGCATATTTTTTGCTCCTTTATCATAAATTATTTGTCCATATATTTGTGGATTTATTTCTGGGTTTTCCATTCTATTCCATTGGTCTGTGTGTCTGTTTTTCAGCCAGTACCAAGCTGTTTTGATTATTGATGCTTTGTAGTATAAATTGAAATTGGGGAGCGTGATATCACCAGACTTATTCTTTTTCTGTAGCATTGCTTTGGCAATTCAAGGTCTTTTGTAGTTCCATACAAATCTGATAATTTTTTTTATCTATTTCATGAAAGTATGTTTGTGGGATTTTGATGGGAATTGCATTAAATATGTAAATTGCTTTGGGTACTATGGCCAGTTTAACAATGTTAAGTCTTCCTATCCATGAACACCAAATATATTTTCATTTCTTGTGTCCTCTTCAATTTCTTTCAAAAGTCTTATAGTTTTATGTGTGTAAGTCTGTCATGTTCTTTGTTAAGCTAATTTCCAGTGTTTCATTCTTTTTGTTGCGATAGCAAATGGTATCGACTCTCTCATTTCTTTTTCTGAAGATTTGTTGTTTGTATATAGGAATGCTGTTGATTTTTGTACGTTGATTTTGTATCCTGCTACTTTACTGTATTCGTTTATTGTTTCTAATAGTTTCCTGGTGGAGTCTTTGGAATATTCTCTGTGAAGGATCATGTCATCTGCAAATAGCGACAATCTGACCTCTTCTCTCGCAATTTGGATAACTTTTATTCCTTTTTCTTGCCCGATGGCTCTGGCTAGAACTTCCAGTATTATATTGAATAGCAGTGGTGAAGTGGGGGGCATCCCTGTCTTTTTCCCGATTTTAGGAGAATGGACTTCAGCTTTTCCCCATTAAGTATAATATTAGCTGGGGAGTTCCCTGATGGTATAGTGGCTTAAGGCTTCGGCGCTGGCACTGTCAGCGCTGCGGCCTGGGTTCGATTCCCAGTCTGGGAGCTACCCACATACCAAAAAGCAAAAACAAACAAACAAACAAACAAACAAAAAGTATAATATTAGCTGAGGGTTTGTCATATGTGGCCTTAATTATGTTGAGGTACTTTCCTTTTATACCCATTTTATTCAGTGTTTTGATCATAAATGGATGTTGCATGTTATCAAATGCTTTTTCTGTATCAATTGATATCATTATAGGGTCTTTATCTTTTATTTTGTTTATGTGGCATATCACATTGATTGATTTACATATGTTGAACCATCCTTGTGCTCCTGGGATGCATCCCAATTGATCATGGTGTATAATCTTTTTGATGCATTGCTGTATTCTATTTGCTAATATTTTTTTAGAATATTTGTATCTGTGTTCATCAGAGATATTGGTCAATAGTTTTCTTTTTTGTGTTGTCTTTACTGGGCTTTGGTATTAGGGTAATGTTTGTCTCATAGAATGAGTTAGGGAGTATTGCCTCATCTTCAAATTTTTGTAAGAGTCTGAAGGGGATAGCAGTTAATTCTTCTTTGAATGCTTTGTAAAATTCATTAGTGAGACCATCTGGTCAGGACTTTTGCCTCTAGGGAAGTTGTGGATAGTCGTTTCAATTTCTTTACTATTGATTGGTCTATTTAGATTATCCAGTTCCTCTTGGTTCAGTCTAGGTAGGCTATAAGTTTCTTGGAACGTATCCATTTCTTCTAGCTTGTTAAATTTAGTGGCATAAAGCCCTTCATAATATTTTCTTATAAATCTTTGTAATTCTTGTTATCAGTGGTAATTTCTTTGTTTTTTTCATTTCTAATTTTGGATATTTATGTCTTTTCCTTTTACCCTTTGGTTAGTCTAGCCAGCAGTTTGTCAATTTTGTTGACTTTCTCAAAGAACCAGCTCTTTGTAGCATTAATTGATCCTATTGTCTTTCTGTACCCTATTTCATTTAGCTCTGCTTTAATTTTTATTGTTTCTTTCCTTCTGCTGACTTTGGGTGTTTTCTGTTCTTCTTTTTCTAGTTCTTTAAGATTGGATGTTAGGATGTTTACTTGTGATTTTTCTTGTTTCTTAAGATAGGCCTGTAACGATATAAATTTCCCTCTTATTACTGCTTTTGCTGTCCCAATAATTTTGATATCATTGTCATTAGTTTCTATGTATTTTTCAATCTTTTCTTTTATTCGTTCTTTGATCCAGTCATTTTTTAATAAGATGATGTTTGGTCTCCATGTACATATGATTTTTTCTGCTTTTCTTTTACAGTTGATCTCCAATTTCAAAGCTTTGTGGTCTGAGAATACACTTGGAATGATTTCAATATTCTTGAATTTGCTGAGTCTACTTTTGTGTCTCAGCATATGGTCTATCCTTGAGATTGTTCCATGTGCCCTAGAAATGAAGATATAGTCTTTCGTTGCCGAATGAAGTGTCCTATAAATGTCAGTTATATCCAATTGCTGTAATGTCTCATTTAGACCTGATGTTTCCTTATTTATTTTCTGTTTGAATAATCTGTCCATGGCTGTTAAGGGGGTGTTTAGGTCTCCTACAATTATTGTGCTTTTGTCAGTTTCTTCTTTCAGATCTGTTAGTAGTTGCTTTGTATATTTGGGGGCTTCCTGATTGCTAGCATATATGTTAATTAGTGTCAAGTGTTCTTATTATTGTATTGTCCCTTCTATCACTATGTAATGTCCATCTTTGTTTCTTCTTGTCTTTTTTAACCTGAAGTTTGTTTTGTCATATTTCAGTATGGCAACTCCTGCTTTTCTCTGGTTACCATTTGCTTGGAGTATTGTTTTCAATCCTTTCACTATGAGCCTGTGTTTGTCCTTATGGCTGAGGTGTGTCTCTTGGAGACAGCATATGGGTGAGTTTTGTTTTTTAATCCAGTCCGCTACTCTGTGTCTTTATTGGTTAGTTCAGTCCATTAACATTTAGAGTGATGATTGATATATGAGGATTTCCTATGGCCATTTCTTTTTCTTTTTGTTTTTTTGTTTGTTTTTAATAAAATTTTTGTTTCTTTGTTGTTCTCCCAACTCTATTCCATTTATTCTGATATTTTGTTTCCGGTCAAAGAGCCTCCTTCAGTATTTCTTGAAGTGACAGTTTCGTGCTGGTGAACTCCCTCAGCTTCTGCGTGTCTGAGAAGGTCTGTATTCCTCCTTCATATCAGAAGGATAACTTTGCTGGATAATTTATTCTTGGCTCTGGAAGGTTCTCTCTTTTAATATTTTGAATGTTTGATTCCACCCCCTCCTGGCTTGTAGAAGTCTGATGCCAACCTGATGGGTTTTCTTCTTAAGGTTGTAGTATTTTCATTTTCTTTTTCTTCTTCTTTTTCTTTTTTTTCCCCCCTGGCTGCCTTGAGAATTGTCTCTCTGTCTTTGGTTTTCAACATCTTCAGTACCATGTGTCTTGGAGAAGATCTGCTAGGGTTCAGGTATCTTGGGATACCTGACAAGACCCAAAGGAAGTTTTCTACTTTTGGCTCAGATCCAGAACATCTGGCTTTTATTCTGGGTTGGAAGGTTTTAACACAACCCAATGAAGGGCCAGAAGAGAAAGCAAGGCGGGAGGGTGGCAGAAAGCAGGGATATATTACAATCGAGTATAAGGATAATTAAGATAATAAACATATCCACAACTTATTATCTTATTTCTGATGATGGTTTCATGAGCATACATATGTCAAAATCAACTTTTGCACTTTAAATATGTGCAATTTCTTGTATGTCAATTATGCCTTAAGAAAGCGGCAAATAAATTAAGCAGAGTAGTTGCAACTCTGATAACAATATAGAAGGGTGAAACTGTCTAAAGGATTTAGTCTATGGAGATAGTCACTCTAGATAACTTATGTTCAGCCTCCCAGGTAGGGATCATTTCCTTGTATATTCATACTGAATGTGCTACTGAGGAGGAACACCAATATCTGATAATCAGTGGAGTCTCTCATGCCACAAGGAAGGGTTTGGAAAGGAGATGGAGGCTAGGGTATATAAGCAGTGAATCTTGAGGTATGAGTGCCAATGTAAAGCAAAGCAGTCACCTATTATGTGCTTTTAGAAACAGTATTGTGAATTCAGTAATAAAAGTAGCTATTTACATAGTATGGAAAAAGAAACACTGAATTGGAAAATGAGACATGAAGTTGTAGTTTTACCTAATTTTGCAATTAAATAGCTGTGTAATTTTTTTATTAAGCCACTTCACCAACAAGAGTCTCTGTCATTTCATTTGTACAATCTAAGAATTTGACTTGGCTTTAAGGGTTTATTCCAGCTCTAATTTCTATGTAACATGCTGGGAAGACCCCACATACTTTCCCCCTTCCCCACTACTCACACAAAGTCACACACACACACGTGCGCGCATGCGCGCACACATACATACACACACACACACACACACACACACACACACACACACTTGGTTTCTCAGGGAATAAAGTACCACTAATGAGAGATTTAGTCCTTTGGTCTCAAATACTTTTTTTCTGTCTTCCAGAGTTTACCATAGGGACTTACCCTTTCAGAGTCCCCATTTCCTCATCTATAAAATGTGGATCGTGAGCTTAAACCTTAAGACAGGAGAAGGATAACAGAAAATAATGAACACAAATTACTTGGACTTTATAGGTTTACCTTTAGTTGTGCTCATGCACACATTTCTGATTTACCCACTATGGATGAGGGAAGCAACAAGTCAAATGTCTTCTAGGGAAAAGGGAAAAAATTCTCCCCTCTCTTCCTCCAGCCTCTCCTGGTTCTCTGCTGCCCTGATGAAAGAAAAACAGAAGTAAAATTGAGTCTGGTGCAGATTTAACAGTGACCCCCCCCACAAAAAAAAAGATATGTCCACTTCTTAATCCTTTAAACTTCTGAATAATAACCATATATGGCAAATAAATGAATATTTTCTTATATGACCAAAAAAAATGTGATTAGATTAAGGAACTTTAGAAAAGGATTTTACCCTGGATTACCTGGGTAGATCCTAAATTCAATCATATGTTTCCTTATAAGACAGAGGCAAAGGGAGATTTCAAATATGTCATAGTCTGTTTGTGCTGTTATAAAAAAATACCACAGACTGAGTTGCTTATAACAGCAGAAATTTATTCCTCACAGCTCTAGAAACTGGAAGTCCAAGATCAGCTTGCTAGCATGGTTGTGTTCTGGTGAATGTATGCTTCTGAGTTGCAGACTCCCAACCTCCAGCTATGTCTTCGCATGATAAAAATGGCAAGGGAACTTTCTTTGTATATTTATAAGGTAATGAATTCCATTCATAAGGGCTCTTACTTCATGACCTAATTGCCTCCCAAGGCTCCAACTCCTAAAGCCATTACATTGAGTATTAAGTTGTTAAGATATGAATTTTGGAGGGACACAAACATTAAGACCATTGCAAAACAGTGTAACACTGGATGTAACACAGTTTGTATAACATTCATCTACTGAAGGACATCTTGGTTGCTTCCAAGTTTTGGAAATTATGAACAAAGCTCACATAAACATGCATGTGAAGGTTTTCTATGGACATATTTTTTAAACTCCTTTGAGTAAATACCAAAGACCCCAACTGCTGAATCATATCCCAAGAGTGTATTTAGTTTTGTGAGAAAATGACAAACTCTTTTACAAAGTGGCTGTATCATTTTCCATTCCCACCAGGAATGCATGAGAGTTTCTATTGATCTACATCCTCACCAACATCTGGTGTTGTCAGTGTTCTGGATTTTGGCTATTCTAATGGGTGTGTCATTGTTGTTTGAATTTGCATTTCCCTGATGAAATATGCTGTGGTGCTTATGTGCCATTTGTATATCTCTTTTGTGAGGTATCTAAGTCTTTAACCCATTTTGAAATGGGATTGTTTTCTTGTTGAGTTTCAGGAATTTTTGTATATTTTGGATAACAGTCCTTTATCAGATGTGTCTTTTGCAAATATTTTCTCTGTGACTTGTCTTCTCATTCTCTGGACATTGTCATTCACAGAGAAGAACTTTTTAATTATAATGAAGTCCAGTTTATCAATTTTTTTCTTTCATGAAGCATGTGTTTGATGTTCTATCTAAAAAGTTACTGCCATACCAAAGGTCATCTAGGTTTTCTCCTATATTGTCCTCTAGGAGTTTTATAGTTTTGCATTTTATAATAAGACTACGATCCATTTTGAGTTAATTTTTGGGAAGGATGCAAAGTCTGTGTCCAGATTTATCTTTTTGCATGTGGATGTCCAGTTGTTCCAACATTGTTTGTATAAAAGACTGCTTTGCTCCATATTATTGCCTTTGCTCCTTTGTCAAAGATCAGTTAACCATGTTTTGTGTGGGTCTATTTCTGGTTTCTCTATTCTATTCCATTAATATCTTTATCTTTTTTTTTAACCTAGTACCATGCTATCTTGATTACTTTAGCTTTATTTACTTTATAGTAAATCTTGAAGTTGGGTAGTGTCAATTCTTCAACTTTGTTCTTCTCTTACAATATTGTATTGGCTATAGAAGATCTTTTATCTCTTCATATTAACTTTTTTTTTTTTGCGGGGGCTGGTTCCCTGGCTGGGAATCGAACCCAGACAGCGATGTTGAGAGCGCCGAAGCCTAGCCACTACACCACCAGAGAACCCCTCTTCATATTAACTTTTAAAATCAGTTTGTCAATATCTACAAAATAACTTGCTGAGATTTTTATTGGGATTGCATTGAATCTATAAATCAAGTTGGGAAGAACTAACATCGTGACAATTTTTAGTCTTCCTATCCATAAACATGGAGTATTTATCCATATATTTACTTCCTCTTTAATTTAATTCATTACTGTTTTGGCATTTTCCTCATATATATCTTGTAAATATTTTGTTAGATTTATATCTAAGTATTTTATTTGGGGGATGACTATGTAAATAGTATTGTGTTTTTAATTTAAAATTCCACTTTTTCATTGCTGGTATATAGAAAGTTAATAACTTTTATATATTAACCTTATATGTTGCAAGCTTGCTCTGATCATTTATTAGTTCCATTTTTTTTCATTCTTTAGAATTTTCTACATAGGCAATCATGTCATCTGTGAAAAAAGACTGTTTTATGTATTCCTTCTCAATCTGCATACATTTTATTTCCTTTTCTAACCCTATTGCATTAGCAAAGACTTTTAGTATGATGTTGAAAAGTTGTGGGAAGGTACAACTTTGTTTTGTATGTGATCTTAGTGGGAAAGTTTCTAATTTCTCATGATTAAGTATGATATTAGCTGTGTGGTTTTTGTTGATGTTCTTTATCAAGTTGAGAAAGTTGCACTCTATTCCAAGTTTACTGAGAGTTTTTATCATGAATGGGTGTTGGGTTTTGTCAGATGCTTTTTCTGCATTGTTATCATCATTTGATTTCTCTTCTGTAGCCCCTTGGTGAATTATATTAATTATATTAATTGATTTTTTTAATGTTGAACAAGCCTTGCATACCTTGAATAAATCGCAGTTAGTCATGGTGTATAGCTCGTTTTATGCATTGTTGGATTAGACTTACTAATATTTTGGTTAAGATTTCTGCATCTATGCTCATGAAAGATTTTGGTCTGCAGCTTTGTTTTCTTGCAAGGTCTTTGTCTTTGGTGTTGGTTTTAGAGCAATTTTGGTCTCATAAAATGAGATATGAAATATTTCCACTCCTTTTATCTTCTAGAAGTGATTGTAGAGAATTGATATAATTTCTCCCTTAAATGTTTGGTATAATTCACCAGTGAACCCAACTGAACCCAGGTGCTTTCTGTTTTGAAAGGTTGTTAATTATTGATTCAACTTCTTTAAAAGATATAGGCCTTCACATTGTTTATTTCTTCTTTTACGAGTTTTGGCAGATTGTGTCTTTTCTGGAATTGGTCTATTTATTCTAAGTTGTCAAATTTGTAAGCATTAAGTTATTCATAATAATCCCTTTTTATCCCTTTAATATTCATGTAACCTGCAATACTCTTCTTCTATTTTTTTTCATATGAGTGATCTGTGTCCTTTCTCTCTTTTTCTCCCTTAGTTAGCATGATAAAAACTTATTGATTTTTTTTTTACCATTTAAAAGAACTAGCTTTTGGGTTTGTTGATTTTTTTCTATTGATTTCCTATTTCTAATTTCATTAATCCTTACTCTAATTCTTATTATTTCTGCTATTCTGCTTACTTTGAATTTAATTTGCTCTTCTTTTTCTAGTTTCCTAAGGTGGATACTTAGATTATTGATTCCTTTATTGATTTCAAATATACACATATAATACTATAAATTTCCCTATAAGCATTGTTTTCACTACATCCCACACATTTGGTAAGTAGTATTTTCACTTTCAATTAGTTCAAAATACTTTCTAATTTCTCTTGAAATTCCTTATTTGATCCACATGTTCTTTAGAAGTGTGTTGTTTTGATAGACCACTCGATAAAGCAGCTGTGGTACTTACATACAATGGAATATTACTCAGCCATAAGAAAAGATGAAATACTGCCATTTGTGACAACATGGATGGACTTTGAGATCATCATGCTAAGCAAAATAAGCCAGACAGAAAAAATATCAAGAACCATATGACTTCACTCATATGTGGAATATAAAACTGAAAGCAACAAAGAAACAAAAACCCATGAACACAGTCAAGAGTTTAGTGGTTACCAGAGGACAAAGGGGGAGGTGGAGGAAAGAAGGGACGTCGTCAAATATATGGGGGTGGAAAGAGAACTGTGGGTGATGAGCACATAATGCAACACACAGATGATGTACTTTAGAATTATATAACTGGAATCTATATAATTTTACTAATCAAAGTCATTCCAATAAATTTAATAATAAAAAAGTTTGTTGTTCAATCCTTACATATTGTGGTATTTTTTCAGTTATGTTTTTATTATTGATATCTGATTTAATTGCATTGTGTTCTGTGAGGAGACATTGCATATTTTCTATTTTAAAAATTATTCAAGTGTGTTTTATGGCCCAGAGTGTAATCTATCTTGATGAATGTTTCATGTGAGCTGTAGAAGAATGTATTTTCTTCTCTTGTTGGATGAAGTAGTATATAGATATCCATTATTGATTGATAGTGTTGTTGAGTTCAGATATGTCCTTCCTGATTTTCTGCCTGCTGGTCTGTCAATTTCTGACAGATAAGTGTTGAAGTCTCCAGCTATGATAGTGGATTCATCTATTTCTCTTTGCAATTCTATTAACTTTTTCCTCACATAGTTTGATTTTCTGTTGTTAGGGTTATTCACGCTAAGAATTGTTATGTCTTAGATTATTGACCCCTTTATCATGGTGTAATGCCCTTCTTTATCCCTGATAGTTTCCTTGCTTTGAAGTCTGCTCTGTCTGAAATTAATATAGTTCTCCTGCTTTCTTTTGATTAGTGTAAGCATGATTTGCTTTTCTTCATCCATTTGCTTTTAATCTACATCTGACTTTACCTTTAAAGTGAGTTTCTTTAAACAATATATGTTTTTTAATCCACTCTGACAATCTCTGTCTTTTAATTAGTGCATTTAGATAATTGATATTCAAAGTAATAACTGACATAGTTGAATTAATATCTAAAATATTTGTTATGTTTACTCTTGTTGTACTTGTTCTTTATTCCTATTTTTGTTCTCCATTCTTTTTCTGCCTTTGTGGTTTTAATTGATATTTTATATGATTGCATTTTCTTTCCTTTCATTGATTATTAGTTACAATTCTTTTTTTTTTCAATTTCCCTTTGGACTATTTCTCATTGCCTCCACTATTGTTACTTTTATCTTTTTTTCCCCTTCCTCACCTAACAAAAAGATAAGAATCACTCTAGGGAGGGAGATCAAGATGGTGGCATAAGAGGATGTCCCTGAAATCTCTCCTGGAAATTACAAACAGAACAGCCAAAATCCGACAAGGAAATCCCTGAATGACAAAGCCTCAGTTGAGAGATCTACCTGCTGCAAGAAAACACCTAAAGGTAAGAGAAAAGGAGGTGAATGGGAGAAAAGGGAAGGGAGCAGTGCACAGATGGGGCCGTGAAATGCAATGAGGGGTTGGCAGAAGAAGGACCAAGGAGGTGGCTGTGGGAAATGGGCTGAAGTGCAGTATAATCCTGGGTGGGTGGAAGAGTGGTCAGTGGTAGCTCTAAGATGGGTCAAGCTAAAGCCCAAGCCTGAGCTGAGGAGTGCTAGGGCCCCAGCTGGAGTGCCATGCCCTGAATATGATAGGGCCTGGACAAAGGTGTGCTAAAGTGCCCAAGGTGAAAATAGAAACCCAGGGAATGCAGCTTGAAGGTAGGAGCCTACAGGAGCAGGACTTGATCACAAATTGGCCCTTCACAAGGTTGAGACTAAATGCTGACAGCCAGGGGGTGGGTTGGGGAGTTGCTGACTAGAATAAAACATAATCCTGGGTGAAACATGGGCTTGGGAGAAGGGAGAAAGGCAGTGCCGATAATGTGTGGCCGTATCCATGCACTCCTGATGGAGGGTCAAGCTTGCTTTGTAGTGCGCAGCCACCAGAGCTCCAGTGCACTCCTGACGGAGGACCAGGATTATATAGCAGCACATGCCAGGCACAACACTGACAGAAGTGTGGGCTTATGCTGCAGAATGCACCCGCCCCAACCCTGAGTGCTACTGATGTAGGAACAGGCCTTTTTCACAGCTAAGCCAGCACCCAGGGTAGCAAGCAACCTTGGGACAAACAGCAGCAATGAACCACACTGCGCCCACCACTACACAGAAAGTGTGAACACGAAGCCTGGCTGCTTCTTCTTGCTCTCCCCCAAATTGCTATAACCCTGTGCCACAAACAAGCCCTGAGCCCTCACAACAAATCCTACCCCCATGGAAACCAACAGGGGGGCTCAGATCTCAGAGGCAGAGAATATCACCACCCCTACATTTTTCCCAAAGAGGAGACAGAACAAAACCAAGGCAACTAAATCAAAGAGGAGATGTCCACTTTCCAGGAATGTTCCAAGAGTGACAAAATCAAACAACCAAGAGAAGATATGGTAAGATGCTGCAGTGACACCAACTGGGAACTGAAAGGAAGACTTCTCTGTATCTGCCAGAGGGGAAAGCCCTTAGGCCCAGGAAAAGAAACACATCAACTGCAATGGACCCCCTTGAGAACAAAGCAACTCAGAGAGAAAATGGAAAATCTCCAGAAAAGGAATTCATAGATTTGGAAGTATATAAGTGACACAGAATTCAAAACTATACTCCTAAAAATACTCAGAGAGGTCAGGGAATACTGGATGAGTACTCAGACCCAGATAAATGATCTCAGAAAGAAAATCTCTGAACAAAATGAACACTTTAACAAAGAATTGAAACTATAAAAAAAGAATCAAATAAAAATTTGAAAGATAAATAGTGTAGTAAAAGAAATACATCATGAACTAATGAGCATAGGAAGCAGTGTTGACCAGATGCGTAAAGAATTAGTGACATCAAAGATACAAACATGGAAATTAAACAGAAGGAAAAAGACAGAGATTAAGGAACAACAACAACAAAAAATCTCTACAAGATCTGACTCCATTAGAAAGAACATTAAAATAAATAGGAATACCAGAAGAAACAAAACAAAATTCTAACAAGAGCTTAATAAAACAAATGGTAGACAAGAAATTTCCAAACCTATGGCAATAAGTGAAACCCCAAATTCAATAAGAAAACAGGACACCTGGCTACCTGAATCCCACCAGATTTTCTCCATGGCATATTGGAGATTATTTTGACTAAAGATGTCAAAAATAAAAGACAAACAAATAATTCTCAAGGAAACCAGGGGAAAAAAATTTAACCTTCAAAGTAAAGCTCATCAGGCTGTCATCAGATTTCTCAGCAGAAACTCTTCATGCCAGTAGGGAGTGGAATCATATATTCAAAATGTTAAAACAGAGGAACTACCAGCTAAGAATAATCTAGCCAGCAAAGTTATTCTTTAAATATGAAAGAGAAATAAAGACCTTTTCAGAAATACAGAAGCTGAGGGAATTCACCAACACAAGGCTGGCACTCCACGAAATACTGCAGGAGGCTACTCAATGTTAAACAAGAAGTAAAAATAAATGGCAAAAAGTTGGGATAACTTTTTGTGAGAAAAGTGAGGGTTTAAATTCCCAAAAGAGAATAAAAATTATAAATATGCTTAAGAGAGAGATGGCAACAAAATGCCGGCATGAGAGGGACCTCCAAGAAACTCCTCTGGAGATTACAACTAATAAAACATGTATACTTCAACCAAGGACCCTCTACACAAGGCACAATTACAGCTAAGAAACCCACTCGTCCCATTCAGATACCTGCAGGAGGGCAGAGGGTTAAACAAAGAAGAAGTAAAGGGAAGATTGGGGATGCAGCCTTGCACAGGTCCCCCCTTGGAACTCTACCGCTGGGGGAGGGAGGAGGAAGAAGGCAATGAGAGAGCACTCTGGACTTCACTTGGTCCATGGAACAGAAGAAAGGATGCCCAAAAATGGAGGCATGAGATACTGCAATCACCTTACTTTGACCCCAGGAGATACAGACCAGTCTGCAAAATGCAGCAGCTGGAATTCACTCCAGTTCCCAGAGGAGGGGGCATGATGGGGTGATGAGGAGCCGCAGTATGAACACTCCGGATAGGAAGGAGAAGGAGAGAAGAAGCTACCTATGCGTTTCTTAGCCCACAACCAGGATGTTCTAAAAGATGAGCAAACAGTACAGCTGATCTTAAGGCATGGGGCAGAATCAGCGAGCAGGGCAAACCAAAAACAGAAAGGCGCAACCATGCCCAAACTCACTGCACAACCCCCAGAGCCACAGGAAGAAAACAAAGCTGCAAAAATGCCCTTCCTCCACAGACCTCTGCCCACCCATTATCAACAGAAGCAAGGGTCCAGAGAGGCAGCCAAAATGAGAAACCAGAGAACAGGAGCTCAAAATAAAGAGATGGGTGGTTAACATATAATGCAACAAATAAACAATGCACTGTAGAAATGTACACCTAGAAGCTATGTAATTCTTGCTAACCAATGATACCCCAATAAATCTAACAATAAAAAAACACATTTATAAAAAATAAAAATAGGAGTTCCCTGGTGGTGTAGTGGCTAGGTTCAGCGCTCTCAACGCCACGGCCTGGGTTCAATTCCCAGCCAGGGAACTACTAAATAAATAAATAAATAAATAAACAATAAAAATAAAAAGTAAAGAGATGGGGACATATGACCCATCAGAAACAGAGCTCAAAGCAATGATTATAAAAATGATTAAGGAACTGAATGATAATTTCAACAGAGAGATAGCAAGCACCAAAGAAGACTTACAAACCATTATGAAGGACCAGGAGAGATAATGACTACATTAACTGAAATGAAGAATGGAATAAAGGTCAATAAACTAGATAAAATAGAAGTGGAAAGCAGTAATTTGCAGTAAAAACCAGCAGAGAACACCCAGCCAGAACAGTTTGAAAATAATTTCCAAAAAAATGAGGATGGATTGAGATTCCTCTGGGACTACATCAAACATAGAACTATCAGAATAATAGGTGTGCCAGAAGGGCCAGAGGAAAAGCAAAGGATCAAGAAATTATTTGAAGAAATAATGGCTGAAAAGTTTCCTAACCTGGTGAAAGAAATAGACATACAAGTCCTGGATGCACAGAGAATTCCAAACAAGATGATTGCAAACAAAAACACACCAAAACACATCATAATTAAAATGGCAAAAGTTAAAGAAAAACAGAAAAATTCTAAAAACACAAAGAGAAATTCAAGTAGTAACTTATAAAGGGACACCCATTTGATTCTCAGCTGATTTCTCACCTGAAACTTTAAAGGCCAAAAGGGATTGGCAGAAAATATTCAACGTGATGAAAAACAAAGATCTACAACCAAGATTAATGTATCCAGCAAGGCTAACATTCAAAATTGAAGGACAGACAAAGAGCTTCTCAGATAAGATAAAGCTAAAGGAATTTATCACCACCAACCAGTATTACAAAAAATGTTAGAGGGACTTCTTTAAGATGGGAGGAGGGATGGAAGAATGGGCAAAAAAAGGGTTGGGAAGTTTAGTGTGATTGTTACAAGGCAATAATCATGGGATGTAGAGTATAACATGGGAATATAGTCAATAAGGTTGCATTGACTTTGTGTGGTGTCAGATGGATACTAGATTTTTTGGGGTGATAAGAGGAGAGCTGGAGGGGTAGGTAAAAATGGGGAAGAAATCAAGAAGTACAAATTCATAGTCACAGGGACGTAAAATGCAGCATAGGACATATAGTCAACAACATTGCAGTAACTATGTATGGTGTTAGAGGGGAACCAGATGTATTGGAATGAGAACTTAGTAATTTACATAAATGACTCACCACTGTGATGTATACCTGAAACTGTTATAATATTGTATGTAAAATGTAATTAATACATTGGAGAGGCATCACATTACCCAATCTCAATCTATACTACAAAGCGTCAATAATCAAGACAGCTTGGTATTAGCAGAAAAACAGACACACAAACCAATGGAACAGAATTTAAAACCCAGAAATCAATCCACAAATATATGGAGAGGTCATTTTTGACAAAGGGGTGAAAAATATACAATGAGGAAAAGAAAGCCTCTTCAGTAGATGGTGCTGAGAAAATTGGAAAACCATATGCAAAAGAATAATTCTGAGCTGTGAAATGTCACCATATAGCAAAATTAACTCAAAATGGATTAAAGACCTCCACATAAGACCCAAAATAATAAGCTGTATAGAAGAAAACATCGGTGCTAAACTTATAAACCTTGAGTTTAGGGAGGACTTTATGAACCTAACCTCAAAGGCAAGGGAAGCAAAAGCAAAAAGAAATGAATGACACTGTATCGAACTAAAAAGCTTTTGTACAGAAAAAGAAAGCATCAAAAAACAAAAAGATACCCAACCCAATGGGAGAAAATATTTGTAAACAATGCCTCTGATAAGAAGCTAATATCTAAAATATATAAAGAACTTGTATGACTCAACAACAACAAAAAAACCCCCAAACAATCCAATTTGAAAAAATGGGCAGAGGGGGGGTTCCCTGATGGTGTAGTGGCTAGGTTTCAGCGCTGTCAACGCCACGGCCTGGGTTCGATTCCCAGCCAGGGAACTACCCCACCCCCCCAAAAAATGAGCAGAGGACCTGAACAGACACTTCTCCCAGGAAGACATACAAATGACCAAAAGGCATGTGAAAAGATGCTCACCCTCATTAGCTATCAGGAAAATGCAAATCAAAACCATAATGAGATACCACCTTACATCTGTTTGAATGGCTATTCTCAACAAGGAATAACAAGTGCTGGAGAGGATATGGAGAAAAAGGAACTCTCACACACTGCTGGTGGGAACGCAAACTGGTACAACCACTATGGAAGACAGTACAGAGCTTCATCAAAAAGCTAAGAATAGAGTTACCATATGACCCAGCAATTCCACTTTTGGGTATCTACCAAAAAACTTTAAAAACCTTAGTCCGCAGACTTATGTACCCCAATGTTCATCACTGTGCTATTCACGGTGGCCAAGACATGGAAACAGCCAATGTGTCCTTTGATAGACAACTGGCTAAAGAAGCTGTGGTACATATACACAATGGAATATTACTCAGTCATAAGAAAAAAAATGAAATAGGGCCATTTATGACAACATGGATAGACCTTGAGACCATTGTGCAAAGCGAAATAAGCCAGACAGAAAAACCAAAAACCATATGATTTCATTCACATGTGGAACACAAAGCTGAAAGCAACAAACAAACAAAAACTATGGACACAATCAATAGTTTCGTGGTTGCTTGAGTGGGGAGTGGGTGGGAGAGAAGGGATGGAGTCTCAAATATACAGTGATGGAAATAGGAGTCTAGGTGATGAGCCCATAACACAACACACAGATTATGTATTGTAGAATTGGACACCTGGAACCTATGTAATTTTTACTAACCACTGTCACCCCAATAAAAAAATAAAAAATAAAAAAGATAAGAATCTCTGTATGGCTTGTCATAGGGATTAAATGAAGACTCCTGTATAAGGTTATTAGCTGATTCCTGGCACAGAGTAAATGTGAAATAAATCTTAGCTAATGTCCTCACAACTCTTGAAAGATCTGTTCCTAACAAAGGAGTCATTTTCATCACAGATCAATCTAAGGAACAACAATTTGTTTAATCAGTAATTTCATAAGATGTAGGATGTTGGTGGAAGTGAAGGCTGGGCTCCAAGAAATTTGGATGTAAATAGGAAAGGGCAGAGTGGGCTCCTGGGCTGCAGAATGGGAGCTCAAGGGAAGGAACATTTCAGAAGGGAGGCTGGCATCCAGAATCGAGCAGAGTGGTCAATAGAGGTTTTGATTCTAGGAACTGAGCTGAGAGGCAGAGACCAAGGAGAGGCCACGGTTTGACCAGGAACTACCAGAGAGGATGATGGTGTGGGTGGACCCAGGAGAGGGTGGCAGGTGTGGGGTGGGAGGAGAAAGGGACAGCATGAAGCAAAGTCACATGTTTCCATTCACTCTGAGCACAGAAGACCCTTCCTGTTGATTTTTGGTGTCCTGAAAGGGGCAGAAGGAGGCAACAGGAAGAAGTAACTCATGGCCTGGGGTTCAGGCTCAGAGAAACCCAGCACTGGGGAGCCTGAGAAAGGAGGAAACATCCCCTGAAGCCCAATCAGGGCCCAGATTTCAGGGGGTCTGCTGTTTGCATCAACAGGGGAAGAGGCCAACAAGAAGGGAAGCCACTCTCACAGCATTTCTTTCTTGTGTGTGTGTGTGTGGGGGTGAATGTTTTAAAGATTAATTTTTTTATTGTTCTTAATACTGCATATACATCATACATTTTGTATGCTATCCTTCACAATAAAACAGTGATCATTGTCTGTTTGAAATAATTGTAAATAGTTTAAAGTCTGTTTATAAATTATATTGAAGAAAAAGAACTGTTGTGACAAATTCACCATATAATACTTGTGACCTACTCTGAAGAAAACAAACAAAAATATCAAATTTCTGAAATGATTAGAGCAACTGCTAAGGATTACAAAACAAATAAACCAACCAAAAACATTATTTTTTTTTTTAGTTTTTTATTCCCATTCCTCCAGTTTCCTCTACTTTGTCAATTATCAGTTTGTTCTCTATATTTATGGGTCTGTCTCTGTTTTCTTCTATTCCAACCTTGTCCAACCTGCCGCCCGTGCACCACAGGTGGCCCAGGACAGCTTTGAATGCAGCCCAACACAAATTCGTAAACTTTCTTAAAACATACAAAAAGTATGCATGGACTTTTTTTCAGCACGCCAGCTATCATTAGTGTATTTTGTGTATGGCCCAAGACAATTCTTCTTCTTCCAATGTGGCCCAGGGAAGCCAAAAGGTTGGTGACCCCTGGTTATTCATTTGTTTTTTAAGATTCTACATATAAGTGAAATCATATAATATTTGTATTTATCTGACTTATTCCACTTATCATAATATCCTCTAGGTCTATCCATTTTGTCACAAATGGCAAAATTTCATTATTTTTTATGGCTTAATAATATCACATTGTTTTTATGTACCATATCTTCTTTATTCATTCATCTTCTGATAGACATCTAGGTTGCTTCCCTACTTGGCTATTATGAGTAATGCTGCAATAAACATAGAGATGAATATATCTTTTCAAATTATTATTTTTGCTTTCTTCAGATAAACACCCCAAAGTGGGATTGCTGTATCAAATGGCAGCTATTTTTGATTTTTTGAGGACCCTCCATACTGTTTTCCATAGTGGCTGCACTAATTTGCAATCCCACCAACAGTGCACAAGAGTTCCCTTTTCTCCACATTCTCCCCAGCATTTGTTGTTTGTTGATTTATTGATGCTGGTCATTCTGACAGATGTGAAGTGATACCTCATTGGGGTTTTAATTTGCACTTCTCTAATGATTAGTGATGTTGAGCATCCGTTCATAAGTCTATTGGCCATCTGTATGTCCTCTTTGGATAAATGTCTATTCAGGTCCTCCACTCATTTTTTAAATGGATTGTTTTGTTTTGTTTTGTTTTGCTCTAAGCTTTCTAAGTGAAATTAGACAAAGACAACTACCACATGATCTCACTTACATGTGGAATCTAAAGAATAAAATAAACAAAACAGAAATGGCTTCATAGATACAGAGAACAAATGGTTGCTAGATGAGAGGGAGTTGGGGGGACTAGGTGAACAAGGTGAAGGGATTAAGAAATACATATTGAGTCTGCAGCCATACCTCCCTGAACATGCCTGATCTTGTCTGATCTCAGAAAAAATACATATTGATAGTTACAAAATAGTCATACGGATGTGAAGTACAGCATAGGGAATATAGTAAATAATATGGTAATAATTATGTATAGTGCCAGGTGGATACTTGACTAATGGTGGAGGGGTGACTTCATAAATTATATAAATGTCTAACCACTATGCTGTTCACCTGAAACTAATATAAAATAATACTGAATGTCAACTGTACTTGAATAAAAAGAGTCCAAGAATGAACCCATACATTAATAGTTAATTGATTTTCAACAAAGGTATCAAGGCAATTCAACAGAAAAAGGACAGTCCTCAATAAATGATGCTGGAACAATTCAGTACATACAAACACATGAATTTAGACACTACTACATACTATAAACAAAAATAACTCAAAATGTATCACAGACCTAAAAGGCATGTTGAAGTAAACATAAGAGCAAATCTTTTTGACACTGAGTGAGGCAAAAATTTGTTACATCATCAAAGGCACAAATGATAAGAGAAACATTGGTGAATTGATTTTCATCAAAATAAGAAATATTTTCAGTTCAAAATACACTATTAACAACATGAAAAGGTAAGCTACGGACTGGGAGAAAATAGTTATACACCATATCTCTGATAAAGGACTTCTATCTGGAATATATAAAGGATATGTTATATCTCAGTAGGGAGATAATTAATCCAAATTTTAAAAGGGCAAAAAAGCTGTACACAAATGTTCATAGCAATTTTATTCATAACAGTCAAAATCTGGGGGTGGAAAACAGCTGTCATTCAGTGGGTGAATACCTAGATAAACCCTGGGACATCCATACTGTGGAATACCACGCAGCGTTAAAAAGGAATGAACCACTGATACACCCAATAACTTAGAGGATTCTCAGTATATTGAGTGAAGAAGGCCAATCCCCAAAGGTTATATACTGTATCATACAATTTACATAACGTTTTTTTAAATTATTTACAACAATTATAGATGGTAAACAGTTAAGTGGTTGCATGGGGGATGGTTATAAAAGGATAACAGGAGAGATCCTTGTGGTAATGTACCTGTTCTGTATCTTGACTATGGTAGTAGTCATACAAACCTGCAGCGTTTTGTTTACCCCAAGATAACTTGTGGATTACAGTCCTAACCTTACCTCCAAAGTTCTGTGCTTTGAAATTAACCACATGAAAAAAATATTATTAAATACCATTCATCATATATATTTCTGCTACATTAGGATTAGAGACAAGATCTGTTTAGAAATAACTCCAAAAACAGTTTTTGTATTTTATTTTCACATTGAAAACCAGTCAGATTTACTTCAGCCTCGAAGAGTTTATTTATATAAGATTAAATGAACGTAGAAGCGAGCTGCACATTTTTTTTCTAAATGGGAAATGGGTTAATAAAACTAAATACATACACACACACAGGAATACATGTATGACTGGAAATATGAGTAAGATAGGTAGATTGTATCAATGTCAATTTCATGGTTGTGATAGTATACTATAACTATGAAAGATGTCGACACTGGAGAATATGAGTAAAGTATAAACAGGACCTCTCTGTATTAGTTTTTCCAACTGTATTTGAATCACCAATTACCTTGACAAAAAGCTTAATTAAAAAAATGAGGCAAGAGATTTTAATAGACATTTCATCATAGAAGATATACAAATGGACAAAAAGCACATGAAACGATGCTCAACATCATTAGCCATTAGGGAAATCCAAACTAAAACTACAATGCAATAGCACTTCATACCCACAAGAATAGCTATATTTATACATTGCTGGTGGAAGTGTAAACTGATTGAGCCACTTTGCAAAACAGTTCAGCCATTTTCTTAAATTAAATATAGTCTTATCATATGACCCAGCAATTCCACCCACCTAAAGAAATTAAAACATATATCACACAAGGACATGTATGTGAATTTTCATAATATCCAAAAGGTGGAAGCCACTCAAGTGTCATCAACTGGTGAATGGATAAACAAAATGTGATATATCCTTACAATGGTATACTATTTATCAAGTAAAAAGAATAAAGTACTCATACACAACACAACATGGATGAATCTCAAAAACATTATGTTAAGCAAAAGAAGCTACACACAAAAAACACATATTGTACGATCCAATTTATTTGAAATGTCCAGAAAAGAAATCTATAGAGACAGAAGGTAGAGTTAGGTTATTGCCCAAGCTTAGGGGTGAGAATGAGGAATGAGTGAAAATAGAACAGTGATTTCTTTTGGGTGTGACAAAAATGTTCTAAAATTAGTTTGTAGTGATAGTCGGACAACTATGTAAATTTACTAAACTCACTGAATCACATGCTTAAATAGATGGAAGGAAGGAAGGGAGAAAGGAAGGAAGGAAGGAAAGGTGGGAGGGAGGGAGGGAGGAAGAATGGATGGATGTGTTTTAAAAGTTGTATTTCTTTTCAGTGGTTTTAAGGTTGAATCACCCTGCGATGGTTACACCTGTGACCTCTTGCCTCCAGTCTCCATGTTTCAAACTGGAAAATTACCCTCCATGCCCTGTTTAACACATCAGACAGGAAGTTACATGGTCTATTTTATTCTACATCCACTCTTAGTTTTACTATTGTTGAAAGTTGCTAAAGAATCATTTAAAAATCATGGTGTTTCTTGTGTTTATGGAGAAAATGTGTTTTTCTCAGCTCGCTCAATTCCAAATTGTTCTACAGTTCAGCAAAACAAATTTCCTTTGGAATCATGTTTGCCTTTTCATCACACTGAACAAGTATATGCAGAAAAACAGGTGAGCAAATCTGACTACACTTAAGAGTTTCTCCAATCATAGCACTCCCCTGACTACTTTGTCCTTTTGACATTTGTCTAAATGTCAGGAGCCTCTTTCCATTTTGACAGTGGAATTTCCCATTCCCTCTTTTTCCCTCCCATC
Source organism: Lyroderma lyra (assembly GCA_004026885.1). Taxonomy (NCBI): domain Eukaryota; kingdom Metazoa; phylum Chordata; class Mammalia; order Chiroptera; family Megadermatidae; genus Lyroderma; species Lyroderma lyra. Next base: position 36,584 of record PVJL010004063.1, read on the forward strand.
CTCCACAGTCATAATTTCTTCACTTTTACCATAGTTGCAGTACCTCAGCATAAAGTCCACCCCTTATACTCTTTTCCTTTCTTTCCTTCAAACATCCCTTCTTACTCTAATCCTGAGTGGTGAAAAGAAGAAATGACCATTTAAGTAGTAACCAGCAAAACATTCCACTCTAGACATTGAGTTATGGACATTTATGGATAATATGCTTGGAAAATTTTTAGTATTACCTCTGGCTTTTTTGCTTTTTGAAAGAGAAGAACTGGTGCAGAATATTAATTTGATCTTAAGACTAAGGTATGTTGCACCAATAAATGACATGATATATGACATGATATGTTATTTATTAATACCTATGAAAGGCAGATATATCATGTATATCTTGACAGAGGCTATTATAAAATATTTTAACATTCCTTCTTTAATTATAATTTCTAACTAGTAGATAAAATTCTCTGTACTACAAAAAAACTAGATTTTGTTGCTTATTGATAGTGTTACAAGTTATTTTTAAAGTTCTTAAATAATTAAGCTTTTGAGTACAACAATTTTTTTCTTTAGTAACACAAACTCTTTGAAGATGATGGTTTGATCAACCCATCCCAAATGCTTTGTTTCACTGCTCTGCTGCGAATGTAAAGCTCATTCTAAATTAAAATGTGGCTCTGTTTCCTAAGACTCGCCATCTGATTGGGATGCAGCTGTAGTGTAGCAGAAAGAGCAGTGAGGCTGATATTAGAATACCTGGATTGCAGTTATTTTATTACTTAGCAGATGTGTGACTTTGCTGTCTTGATAATCCCCCAAATTATGACATGGATTTTTGTGCTATTGCCAAGTATGAATGAAATAGTTTGAGATGTGAATTGGAAACTCAAAAAATGTAATCTCAACACCATTTATGTGTGTGTGTGAAGACAGGATAGAATATTCGAAATGGAAATTTTTGGACAAAAGGTCACCGTGGTCCATAATAAATTACTTAAACTTCCTGAGACCCTGTTGTGCCATCTATAAAATAGATATGATGATGTTTACCTCATGGGCTTGTTTAATGATTAACTGAGATACTGTATGTGAAAGAGTCTAGTTCAGTATCTGGAAAATAGATTATTTTAACTAATGTTTCCTTAGGCTGGAATGCTCCTCCCACCTCTCCCTTCCCCTCCACTCCCCACCCTCCAAAAAAAACCTCCAAAATTAAAACATATTTCAAAAAACAGCCCAAAAGACGCCACTCTACAAAGCCTATCCAAACAACTCCCGTCCATATACTCATTTGGTTAATAGTACTGGGCTTTTGGAATCAGAAGAGATCCCCAAATTTAATACCAGGACTGCCTTTTAGTAACTCTATGACCGTATTCTCTGCATGTAGGTTTTGCATCTGTGAAATTAGATTATCATGGTACATAGAGTTGTGAAGTAGTAAATGAGATATGCACATAGAGTGCTCAGCTTGGAAAGTCCTCTATAAGTATTACATAGTAGGAATAGAAGTAGTAATAGAAAGTTTCCTTTTCGGTTAAACGTTAATAAAAATGCCTTGCAGGGTGTGGCAAAGTACTGATGCTAAAGTCTTTTAAACTATAATGCTGAACAAATGTAAGAAATTGGTATACACCTGGAGATAGCTGGGACAAAGTTGTAACCTTACTTTTATAGAATATGCTTTCCCTACACTGGGGGGGGGGGGGGGGGGGGTGGTGTTGGTGTGGGTAATAATAATATTAATTAATAGAAAGGGAAACCAGAAGATACGTCCCCCGGGTACAAGCAGCAGAGGGCCAAAGAGCAGTATTAATATCAGCACCCGCAGACCGGACCTCGATAATTCCCTGGAGTTCACCTCTAACGCCCCTCTTGCCTTAGAGCCGCGCAAGCGTACACTGATTTGCTCCTCTCTCCCTCGTGCCCCCGCGTCCAAACCCCCATTCCGTCTGCCCAAACACGCAGGCGCATCCCCTCAAATCTTGTCCCTACTGTACTCCTCTTTCTCTTCATTTTGTTCCCCCTCCTCTTCCCGCACCTCATCAGATTCAAACTCTTCTACGCGAGGGTGGCGGCGATCGAGGGGTCACGTGATGAGCATCCTGCTGCCCAACATGGCGGAGTTCGACACCATCTCGGAACTGGAGGAGGAGGAAGAAGAAGCGGCAACGTCGTCGTCGTCGCCGTCGTCGTCGTCGTCGGTATCGGGGCCTGACGATGACGAAGAAGATGAAGAGGAGGAAGAAGAGGAGGAGGAGGAAGAAGAAGAGGAGGAGGAGACGCCGCCCCCGCCTCGGGTAGTCAGCGAGGAACATCTGCGGAGATATGCCCCCGACCCTGTCCTGGTGCGAGGAGCCGGCCACATCACCGTGTAAGCGAGAGGGGGCCCTGGGGTTTTAAAGGGTTGACATTTGGCAACAGAGAAATGTGAAGGTGATCAAGGGGCCTGTGGAGTGGGGGAGGGCTGACTGAGGCATACAGTTAGGAAAGGACACCTGGTGTAAATAGAGAAATCGAGGGGGATAGCTGTAAAGGAAATAAGAACGCAAATGTGCTGCGCCAACGCCAGGTAAGGAGTGAGTATAGGACTGGGAAGTGAGGGGTTTGTGAGCCAGAGGGATTGGAGTAGGGGTGAGAGTCTTTGCTTCTCTGTGTGTGCTGGCAAAGTGAATAGTCTTTCAACTGCAGGATGTACCAGTGGATTCTTTGCTGCTAAGATTGCTGTCTAATGGGATACGGTGACGGCTGAGACATGTGACAAGACCTAGACTTGGATTCTTCAAAACAGAAAAATGATATATTTTGTTAATAATATTATAGAATATCCACTCACCCACATGTTCATCCATCCATTCTTCCTGTACAATCCTTATATGAATGAATACAATTATCCTTTCCATGCCTTGGTCATCCTCAATCTGATATTCCCTAAATATTGCACAATTAGAGGTTTAGGTTGAAAGGCAGCTAGGAAAAGTACAGAGAGCAATAGATTTAGAGTGAGGGTTCTTGAATGTAAGTCCCAGCTTTGCTTCTTACCTGTATGACCTTGGTCAGGTTACTTCCCATTTCTGGCCTTTAATTTCTCCATCTGTAAATTAAGAGGTTTAGGGTACATGGTTTCTAAAGCTTTTCAGCTCTGAGATAATTTAAGGTAACCTCTAGGAGATTTTGTATGCCCAAACATTAAATGTGCAAATATATACATGTATATGTGTGTGTGTGTGTATATATATGGAATCAGTTCCCCCCAGAAGCTGAAGATGATTTCTTGAAAACTTATGCAGAGTGACTTTTTAAAAATTGAAATCTTAGATAATGCTTGAGAAAATAAAAAGGGGAGGGACCTCAGCATAGTAATTGCAAAGCAAAAGAACAGTTTAATGATTCTCTAGGATTTGAACAGTGCTTTCTCACTTTTACGTGTTTAGGTTGTAAATAATTGTAAGTTTGAGTATTGTATCACATTCATCTTCTTAACTATACTATCTTTTACTGCATTTGCAAAATACAGCTATTTTTTCCTATCAAGTCTTACTGCCTCTAACTTTGATAATGGCTCCCCTAACCCCTTTGACTTTTAATTGGGTTTATATTATCTAAAATCATATACCTTCCCTATCATGTTAGCGTTTAATTTTAACATGTTGGTATTTTTATTTTAATATGTTTTTGTGATCTTTGCATGAAATGTATTAGGAAAGATTTTGAAATTGTGAAAGAGTTTGGGGAGATTTTTAGACCTGCTTTTTGGTTAGGTAATTTTAACACAGTTTTTCTTGGTCCAAGAATTTTTTAGATAGCCTACAATGACCAGATGCCAGCTTTCTGCACTTTTTTACTTCCATTCCTTTCATCACTAGGGAAACATGTTATTACTCAAACTAATTATGATTCTGGCACCAAAGGTTACCTTCTTGCAGATTATTTCACATGACTGAACAGAAAAAGAATATTTTTAAATATAGTCCATATTTTCATTCCAGCATTCCTCTCTCATTATTTTCTAAAATTTAGAGAACAGAGAGGTGCCAAAGAAATCAAATTTAAGTTCCCTGAAATTTATTTATGGTTCCATTGTACTCTTCACACAACCGTGGTGAACTACTTACCAACCTATTTTCAATTAAAAGCAAAGCACTATCACTTACCATGCATAGGCCATTGTAAAGTCCCTCCCAGCTTAAAAATTCTGGAATTAAGAGTGTGAAGTAGTGGTGCTAGGAGCAACTGTTGGTATCAATTGAAGTCAAAACTTGAAAAGCAGCAAACCAGTGATTGAATTTCCAACCAATATATATAGTTTGAAAATATTTTTAGTTGTACACATTCTTTCACCTTGAAAGCACATTTTTAAGGTTTTTATTAATATAGCTAATGTACAATATTATATTAGTTTCAGGTGTACATCACAGTTATTCAACATTTGTATACCTAAAGAAGTGATCACCGTTATAAGTCCAATGACCATCTGACACTGTACTATGCTATCACAATATTATTGACTATATTCCCTATGCTGTACATTAATTACATCCCCATAACTTATTTGTTTTATACCTGAAAATTTGAACATCTTATTCCCCTTCACCCTTCTCCCCCACTTTTTAATTTTTCAATCATAGTTGAAATTCAATATATTCAATATTATTTTATATTTATTTCAGGTGTACAGCATAGTGGTTACACATTCATATAATTTAAGAAGTAATCCCCCTGACTAGTCTAGTATCCACCTGTCACTAAAGCACATTTGATGTCAACTGTCTGAGATTTGAAAAAAGATCAAATGTTTAGGAGAAAGTTTTAGTAGGTCTGAGACTCTGGTAGTAAAGCCTTCCTTGTATCAGATAAAATAAGATACTTAGGAAATAATTAATCTAATTCTGAGACATCTAACCGATCAGCTTCTGTTTAATTATTTTCTGGCATGGGAGTGTTAGAGTCCCCCTATATAAATCAATATTTCTTATTCTCTCCCACCTCTTATTTTTTTCCATTCTCTGTGCAGTTATCTATTCTATAGAGGACTTTGTTTCTTTTCAGTTTAAAATTTGAGATCCATCACCTCAAATTCAGTGTCTTAAACCTAACATTTTCCCTCCCCACATTGGCTGTGTATTCCAGTTGCCCTATTTCTGACCCTAATACCACCATTCTAATCTTCCAAGGTAATATTTTCAAATCCTTGAGTCATTTTAACTCTTCCTTCTGTCCCAGAATTATGACATCATTCCTTTTGAAATGTCTATTGGATTTTTCATTTTCTCTACTTATATTGGCACCACTCTACTTTGGGTTGCCTTCATCTCCTGCTTGAATTATTGCCACAGCCTGCTACCTCATCCCACTCCAATCCATCCTGCATGCTTGTGCCAAACTAATTTTCTTAAAACACAGTTTAATCATGTCACATCCCTGCTAAAATACCTGCATTGGATCTTAATTAGGTCTGAATTCCTGTGCTTTCTTCTTCCACCCTCTGAGGTCAAGGAGTCTCTCCATTTGTCCAAAGCTTATCCCTCTACTTGTGCCTTCCCTACCCTTCTCTTGCAGCCTCCTGCCAGATCTTGTTCTGTCAGGAAGCCTGTCTCTCTAAATTACTGCTCTCTGCTTCTCTACTGGCTCAGCTTATAAACATATTAAGAATCTAATTTTTAAAAAACAAAAGAAAACAAAAACATTCCTAGACCTACATTTTCCTTTAGCTGCTGTCTAGTCTCCCTTCCTTCTCAAAAGTTCTTAGGAGTAACTCTATTCACCATATCTATTTCCTCTACACTCCTCTGTACTCTGGATTCTGCCACGCACTCCAGGGCTTATGGATACATAGGCCATTAGAGGAAAGACAGGTCACAGAAAATGATGCAGAATGAGAAATGATGGGCCTTAGTTAAACTGGAAAGTGTATGTTTTACCTTAAGGTATTTAAATTCTGATTAAAAACAAAACATTTTTCCAGTCAAACAAAGCTAGGAATTCTTTGACCACTTCACTCCTGGTTCTCCTTGTGTTTTTCTGGCTATTCCTTAACTGTCTCATTCATGGACTTCTCTTCTTCTCTTGCCCCTTGAATACCAGTGATCTCTAGGGTTTGGTTCTCAGCTTGCTATTCCCATTCCCTACTCTCCTTAAATAGTCTCATCTTGGCTCTCATGATTTCAATTATCTGATGTTTCCCAAGTATGTATCTCTGCACCTGACTCTGCTCAGACTCTTAGTTGGTCTTTCTGAACTATGGCCCATCGTTATCTTAACCCAATACCTTAGACCGCTGGGCCACACTACCTCCTGTAATTATCTTAAATTCAAAATATTCAAAACAGAATTTATTCCCCCACACATACCCCCTCATGCCCCCATCCCTACCCCTCAAAAAATTGCTCCTAGTTCTGTATTCTCCATGTCAGTTAAATGTACCTCCACTGATCCCATTATTCATCCTTGGTTGCTCTTTCCCACTCCCACTTCTCACAGCTATGCAATCAGCAAATATTAATATATGACCTAAACTTTTATTTTTATCCTCCCTACCACCACTTCTCTGATTCAGGCCCCTTTTACCACACTAACTAGTTACCTTGCCTTCATCCTTGTCACTTTCACATTCATCTCCTAGCCTGCTACTAGATTGAGATACTACTTTCCTGCTTAAGACTATTCTGTGATTTTCCCTTCACCTGCAGGACAGAAGCCAAGCTCCATAGTATTGCATATAGAACTGGATCCTGCCAATCTATCAGCCTAATCACCCAACATTTCCTTTTATTGCTTATATTTTCCTGTTCATAATATGCTGTTTCTTATCTCTTTGCCTTTGCTCAAGATAGGACCTCCATCCAGTATTCTAGTACCCACCACCCTAACCCCAGCTTGCCATGTGTCACCAACTCCTGCAAGTGTTCTCTGCCCCTGTTAAAACATAAGTTGCAATGGTGAGAACAATTTCTGGTTCCTCTGAATGCTCAGTGCCTAGTACAGTACTTGGCCTGAAGTAGACACTCAATAAAAGTGAGTTGAACGAATATTGGTCCACTTTAATAGCACTCAATATGCTCACCATAGTGCATACTATAACTAGTTAGTTGAATCTTGCTCTGGAGAGTACTTGTGTTTCTGAGCTTAGGAATATATAAATACAGTAATATCACCACTCCCAGCAATGAGGAGTATGGCAGGGCCTTACCTCGGAAAACTTTGTTAAGCAAGCCCTTATGTGTCAGAATACCTGTCTACTTATATCTTAACATATTAGCTTTCTAGTTACTTTAATAAGATATTGCTCTCTTAACATGCAATTAATTATAATTTCTTAATAAGTAGAATGACCTAACCATACTAATTGTAAGTCCAATTCTGAGATGATGATCATAAATGGGTATTTGGAGATCTTTTTCCAAATTAAAAAATATATATATGGCTAAATTAACTCCCACCGATTTGAGGTTCTAGAAACAGAAATAATGTAATGTCTTTTAGAAATATTAAATGTTCCAGAATACTGTATATCTGAGTGATATAACTTAGTACCTATGACTTTTCTTCTTGATATTTTTAGGATAAATATTTGGATGTGGTGTTTTGAAACACACGGAAAACTATATCTCATGAGATTTTTTCTTATGTGTAAGCATTACCACACTGTTCATATTACTTAAAATGTATAGATAGTTACCATTGATAGTACACCTCTATAGAAGATAGTAGAGATGATAGGTTACCAATTCACAGGTATTTGTAAAATTGTTTCATTAAAATTAAAAGAGCTGAAGTTATTACACATAGAATTGAAAAAGATAGCCAGATTTGCCAAAAAGTGCATTTCTGCAAAAACTTAGGGAGCACTACAAATATTAATACTTATCAAATCAATGAATAAAATGCATTTTCTATAAGTAACTGTCTTTGAGGAATTACAGTGATGAGTTGTTAATTTATGTCTGTATGAGGTAAATATTTTATAAGATTTTAGGCTCAGAATACTGAAGCTATGTTAACACTTGCCATTTTACTGTGTGGCACAACAGGATTTTTTCCATATGAAAGATTAAAGAGATCCAACAGTATTTTTTTTTGAAATCTTTTTGAATTATATGGCATATATTTTCCTTTTCCTTGGTAGAGTAAATAAAGTTCAGTGCACATTCTTTAGAATCAATGTTACAATTAGTACATAGTTTTCTGGTTAAATGTTTCTTGTTGGCAGAATTTTACTATGCTATGATCTGTTTTACTAAATAATCTAAACATGTGAACTTTAATTTGTGCAAGGTTTTCAAAGGCTGATGTATAGCTATTTTCAAAACGATTAAACAATGAGCAGTGTAAGGAGGGAGAGAAGAGGGAAGAACAACTAAGAGGACCCATCCTTCTTTGCCTTAATTTCCTTTACTGTAAAGAATTCTCTAAGAAATTGAAATTTGAAGACACTTCACAAATAAAATGCAATCATAAGAACCACCAGCTGGGTCCACTTCAAACACATAGTAAGTTCTATATTTAATGAAACCAATAAAATGATAGTGTGAGGTGTTCCCAAGTGCCTGTTGTCTAATGCTGAAGAACTGCACATTTTGGCTAAAGTTTATCACTATTGGGTAATGGGTACATGAGCTCATCTAACCTCTAGACTCACAGTTATGTACGGAATGGTTTATTTATGAAACAGAGCTGAGGTGTTTATCTAGTAGCAGTCATTCCAACATTTTTCTAATAGCTGCTAAATGAAATGTCCTTAAGGTTATTTGAGTTAAGTAGTCAATTTAAGTGCAGAGTCTCCAATAGAGAAAGTTAAAGAAGATATCCCTGGTAGGCAAGAACAGGATTGCTACTGCCTTTTAGCCAAGTTCATGAAAATATACTGGGTCTCATTTGTAAAATTTATACCTTTTGAAGTAGATGCACGTAGGCCATAAAGGAATTTTAAGAAGTAAACGACACTTTCCTTACCATTTCTAATATGCTTTTTATATTTTAGAAAAGATAATTCCTTTTTACGTTATAGTAGAAAATTACTAATATGAATATAGCAAATATTTCTTGAGAACTTGAGCACTGAGCTAAGCACTGTGAAGAATACAGGTAAACAAAATACAGACTTTGCTTTCCAAAGATAACAGGAAAATTGACTTTCAGATATTGATGTGGAGCAGCAAAGAATAAAAAAAGGTTTATTATTTTTGTTGAATTGTATAATACATATTAGAAGTGACTGTGAGGGTTCAGAGAAAGAGGGAATCCATAAAGGCTTAAGCATTCAAGGCATTACAACAGGAGTGGGAACTTTACTTGGACCTTGAAGTCTGCATAGGATTTAAACTAGAGAGAGAGTAACCACATGAATAAAGACAAGAGTCAACATGGCAGTGACACTGGATTAGAAGGAATTGTTATAAGAATGATTTCACAAGAGCCAATAACGGGACTTGGGACAACCTGAATGTCAGCAGCATGCAATAAATAAATAAATAAATAAATAGTAGAGAGGAAATGGAAAAGTGATAACCAAAGTCTAGGTTAGGAGAGTCAGTGTGCCATTCATAGAGATGAGGAATTTGAAAGGGGCAGCCAGTTTCAATAAAAAATAACATATAATTTTAGACATGTTTGACTTGCGGTATTATTATTTTGTAACAATATCCAAATGGAAATTTTTGCTATACAATTAGAGATGAGGGACTATGCAATTAGAGCATGTTGAAAAATATAAAACTGAAAATGTGGATATGATGGTCATCAACATAGAAGCAATTGTCACAGCTATTAAATATAGATGAACTTTAAAGCTTCCTGAGAAAGAAAGGCAGATGACAAAAAGCTAAATTTTGGGGGAAATGTAAGAGTGTTAGGGGAAACTGAAAGAACAAAAGAGTGTCGGGAAGGGTGTGATCAATTATAACAAGCTGCAAAGTCCAGGGGGAAAGTTCTGAGAAGAAGACATTGGATTTGACAATAAATAAGACAAGATGAACTTGTTCTGAATAAATTCACTGATAAGAGAGACTGGCAGCAAAATAGCAGCGTGAGAGGGACTTCCGAAAAACTCCTCTGGAGATTACAACTAATAAAACACCTATACTTCAGGCAAGGACCCTCTACATGATGCACAACCACAGCTAAGAAACCCACGTGTATGTAGCCTTAATGTACCTATAGGAGGGCAGAGAGTTAAACAAAGGAGAAATAGAAGGGGAAGAGTAGGGAAGCGGCTGCCTGGGTCCCCATTGGAACTCTACTGCTGGGAGACAGAGGAGGAAGAAGGCAGCGGGAGAGTTCTCTGGGCCTCACTCAGTCCTCGGGACAGAGGAAAGGAAGCCCACAGATGGGGTGGGAGATACCGCACCCACCTCACTTTGGGCCCAGCAGGTGCATACCAGTTCGCAAAACACAGCAGCCGGACTTCACTCCAGTTCCCAGAGGAGGGGGAGCAATGGGGCAGTGAGGAGCCACAGTGTGAATGCTCCGGCCCAGAAGGAGAAGGAGAGAGGGGGCTTCGTACGTGTTTCTCAGCCTACAATCAGGACAATTGAAAGACCAGAATACAGAACTGACCCCCAAGGCTCAGGACAGAATCCACGCATGGGGCAAACCGAGAACAGAAAGGTGCAATCACGCCCAAACTCCCTGCACAACCCCCAGAGCCACAGGAAGAAAATGGAGCTGCAATCTCCCCTCCCCTACAGACCTCTGCCCACCCAGTATCAGCAGCAAACACCAAAGAAACTGCAGCAGTGGGAGTCCAGAGAGGCTGCTAAAATGAGAAACCAGAGAATTAAAGAGATGGGGACAGATGACCCATCAGAAATAGAGCTCAAAGCAATGATTATAAAAATGCTTAAGAAACTGAATGATAATTTAAACAGGGGATGGCAAGCATCAAAGAAGACTTACAACCCATTTTAAAGGATCAGAGAGAGATAATGACTACATTAACTGAAATGAAGAACAGAATAAAAGTCACCACACTAGGTAAAATAGAAGCTCAAAGCAGTGACTTGCAGGAAAAGCCAGCATAAAACCCCCATTTAGAACAGATAGATATGAGAGTCCAGAAAAATGAAGATGGTTTGAGATTCTTCTGGGACAATGTTAAGCAGAAGAATATTAGAATCATAGTCTACCAGAAGGGACAGAGGAAATGCAAGGGATCAAGAAATTATTTGAAGAAATAATGGCTGAAAAATTTCCTAACCTAATGAAGGAAATAGACATTCAAGTCCAGGATGCACAGAGAATCCTTAACAAGATGATCTCAAACAAGAACACACCAAAACACATCATAATTAAAATGGCAAAAGTTAAAGAAAGAGAGAAAAATTTAAAAACAGCAAGAGAAATAAATGGAAGTAGTAACTTTTAAAGGGACACCCATTTGATTCTCAACTGATTTCTCACCAGAAACTTTACAGGCCAGAAGAGATTGGCAGGAAAATATTCAACATAATGAAAACCAAGGCTCTGCAGCCAAGAAATATGTATCCAGCAAGGCTAACATTCAGAACTGAAGGATAGATAAAGAGCTTCTCACTTAAGAAAGAACTAAAGAAATACATCACCATCAAACCAGTACTGCAAAGAATGTTAGAGGGACTTCTTCAAGGTGGGAGAAGGGATGGGAGAGTGGGTAAAATAGGGGAAAGGGATGGAGAAATTTAGTTTCTTAACAGAAAATCAGAAACAACAAAAAAACAAAACTCATGGACACAGTCAATAATTTAGTAGTTACCTGATGGTAACAGGAGAGGTGGGTGCAGGAGAAGGGACAGGGACACAAATAAATGGTAAAGGAAATAGAACTGACTCTGGATGTTGAACACATAATACAACACATAGATTTAATGTAGAATTGTACACCTGGGACCTATGTAATTTTTGGCAATGTTACCCCAATAAATTTTTTAAGATTTACTAATAAGAGATTTATTTTCAATAAAGCAACAGCATCAAAAGTCAAATTTCAGAAGGCTAAGAAAGGGGGGAATATTAAGGAAACGGAAACAGTATAAAGGAAAGTTCACCTTTCTGGTGATAAACGCAAAGAGAATAGCAAAGCTAAAATTTTTTTGAATAATAAAAATATTCCATACACTTTTGGGATTGTGTCTGTCTCTATTCTCCACATATTTGATAGCTAGTACACAAATGGCAGCTGGGGAAAGGTGAAAATATCGGCGATCTAATGGAGGTGGGAACACGTTATTAATATTGCATCTAAAGCACATTTAGACCACATATAGAAATAGATCTCTACTTTATTTTTTTTTTTTAATTTTTCAATTAGAGTTGACATGCAATATTACATTAGTTTCAGGTGTACAACACAGTAATTAGATATTTGTATAATTTACAAAGTCATCACCCTGACCAATTCATTACCCATCTGGCACCATACATAGTTATTACAATACTATGGACTATATTCCTCATGGTATACTCTACATCCCCATGACTATTTTGTAATTACTAATTTGTATCTCTTAATCTCCTCCCGCTTCACCCAACCCCATCCAGCAACTATCAAAATGTTCTCTGTATCTATGAGCTTGTTTCTGTTTTGTTTGTTCATTTATCCTGTTCTCTAAATTCCACATGTAAGTGAAATCATATGGCATTTGTCTTTCTCTGTCATACTCCACTCAGCATAATACCCTCTAGGTCCATCCATGTTGTTGCAAATGGTAAGGTTTTATTCTTTATTATGACTGTGTATTACATCATATAAAAAGATTGTCCAGAAAAAATCCAGGCATAAATACCTCTCTTTTTCATATTACATGGCTGGATACTTTCTGGACAGCACTCATGTATGTACCACTTCTACTTTTTAAATTTTATTTTTTAATTTTTTTTTCAATTACACTTGACATTCAGTATTATTTTATATTAGTTTCAGGTATACAGCATACTAGTTAGACATTTATATAGTTTATGCAATGATTCCCCTGATAATTCTAGTACTCACCTGCCATCATACATAGACATCACCACATTAATGACTATATTCTCTATGTTTTACTTTACAACCCATAACTATTTTGTAACTATCAATTTGTAATATAATTTCTTCACCTTTTACACCAAGTTTCCCAACATCCCTCCCCTCTGGGAACCATCCATTTGTTCTCTGTGTCTATGAGTCTGTCTCTAATCTGTTTGTTTGTTTGATTCTTTCTAGTCCACATATAAGTGATATCATATGCTACTTGTTTTTGTATGATTTATTTCACATAGCATAGTACCCTCTAAGTCCATCTGTGTTGTTGCAAACGCTAAGATTTTATTCATTTTTATGGCTGAGTTATATTCCATTGTATATATGTACCACAGTTTCTTTATTTGATCATCTATCAATGGGCACTTGGGTTGCTTCCATGTCTTGGCTGTTTGTTGTAAATAGTGCTGATGAACATATGGATGCTTATGTCCCTTTGAAGGAGTGTTTTGTGTTTCTTTGGATAAATGTGAATATAATCCCAAAAGTGGGATTACTGGGTCCTTCTTTGTCTCTTGTTATATAGTCTTTGTTTTAAAGTCTATTTTGTCTGGTGTAAGTATTGTTACCCCAGACTTTTTTTTTTCATTTAAATTTTCATGAAACATCTTTTATCATTCATTTACTTTCAGTCTGTGTGTGTCTTTCAATCTGAAGTGAATCTCTTATAGGCAGCATATGTGAGGGTCTTGTTTTCTTATCCACTCAACTACCCTATGTCTTTTGATTAGGCATTTAAGCTATTTTCATTTAAAGTAATTGTTGATAGATATGTAGTTATTGCCATTTTGTTAATCATATTTTTTATCTTTCTTTTTCTCTTTATCTTCTTAAAGAAATTTCTTTAACATTTCTTACGTTACTGCTTTGGTGGTGATGAACTCCTTCAGTTTTTTCTAGTCTTGGAAGCTCTTTATCTGTCCTTCAATTCTAAATGATAGCTTTGCTAAGTAGAGTAATCTCGGTTGTAGATCCTTGATTTTCATCACTTTCAATATTTTAGTGCCAATCTTTTCTGGCCCACAAAGTGTCTGTTGAGAAATCAGCTAATAGTCTTATGTGAACTCCCTTATAGGTAACTAACTGCTTTGCTCTTGTTGCTTTTAAGATTCTCTCTTTGTGTTTAAGCTTTGGCATTTTAATTATGATGTGTCTTGGTTGGGCTTTTATAGGTTCATCTTGTTTAGGACTCTCTGTGCTTCATAGACTTGTATGTTCATTTCCTTCACCAGATTAGAGAAGTTTTCTGTCATTGTTTCTTCAAATAGGTCTTCAATGTTTTACTGTCCCTCTTTTCCTTCTGATAACCCTACAGTGCGAATGTCGATACACTTGATGTTGTCCCAAAGTCCCCTTAAACTATCCTCTTTTTTTTTTTCTGTTCTGATTGCGTGTTTTCTGCTACTTTACCTTCCAAATCGCTGATTTGATCTTCTGCTTCACTTAATCTGTTATTGATTCCCTCTAACATTCATTTATTCATATTATTCATTTCAGTTATTGTATTTTTCGTTTCTCACTGGTTCGTTCTCATGTTTCCTATCTCTATTTTTATGTTTTCTATCTGTTTGTTGAAGTTCTCACTGAGATCATTTAGCATTCTCATAACCAATGTTTTGAACTCTGCATCTGGTAGATTTTTTGCCTCCATTTTGTTTAGTTCTTTTTCTGGAGTTTTTTTTTCTTCTGTTCTTTCATTTGGGACTTCTTTTTCTCCCCATTTTGGCTGCCTCCCTGTGTTTGTTTCTATGTGTTTGGTAGGGCTGCTGTGTCTCTCGGTCTTAGTGAATGTCCTTATGTAATAGATGTGCTGTGGGGCCCAATGGCTCAGTCTTCCTGGTCACCTCTGCCAGATGCTCCAGGTGTATACCTTGTGTTGGTTGCATGTGCTCTCCTGTTGTAGTTGAGCCTTGGTTGCTATTTGCATGTCAATGGGAGGAATTGGCCCTCCTGCTGATTGGTTTTGAGGAGTGGCCATGGCTACAGTAGAGGAGCTGCTGTGCATGTGCTGACCCTACAAAACAGGATTATTTTTAGCATGGTGCTTGGTGCCTACTCAATGTGCCCTTTGTGTCTTTTGTGGAGGTGGTTGCATGGTGCTCTGGTGTGATTTGAAGATGGCCACTGGATGTGTTGGTTCTGGGCCCTCTTGAGAGGAGTAGAGCTCTACTTTAAAATGTATCATGTTTACTTTCTAAAATGAAACCTGTATGTATTTCTTTGTTATACAATAATAATTAATTCTTTGTGGAATAGCTATTTAGCTAAATAAGATGTAACTGAAATATGTTTCTTGTTCTATTAAATATTTGCATTGATTGCTGAGTTAGTACATAATTGCAAATATATATTTAATACTAGAATGTCATTTTCCCAAACAGCATGTGAAAGTTGCCATAAAAATTTATGTACAGGAGTATACTGTCTTGTTCTTGACTTTCACTATACTCTTGTGTCTATGTATAGATTTAAAGGGAATGTTATTATGAGAATATTAATGTTCTCATTACATGTTGTACTGATACCTGGAGAAGTAATGAAATATTTTTTAATGAAGTTAAGTTCTTCTTATAATTGCTAATTAGTTTTCTCAACTATTTTAAAATGTAGAAATTGTTTTAAAATACATGTTAAACACACAGGTATAGTATATTTATGCATAGATATGTGCCTTGCTACTAGCTGCTAAGTATGTAAAGTCTATGTTTAACACTAGCTTCTATCCTTGGAAAGAAGCTAGTAGCATACATAATACAAGGAGAATAAGATATTCCCGTAGAGAATTTTAATGGAACATTGATTCTGAATATATCTTTAAAGTGACCCTAAGACCAAAGTGCCATAAATCAGTTGACTTAAATAGTACAATAGGTTATTATTTAACAAACTTTTATTAAATACCTATTAGAATCTATTACACTACTAAGCATAATGGAAGATAGCAAAATAAATAAACAGTAGTTTCTGTTCTTGAGGAGCTTAATATAGGACAGAAAGAACTTAAGGATCAACACTGGAATTTTGGTTTCCCTTACTAGATACATAATTTGGGACAAGTCATTATATTAATTACTTTTTTTTTGAGTGTCGGTTTCCTTGTCTATAAAACTGGGATGACAATATCTTTCTTGCAGGATTATAAAGTCTAGAAGTAATGTATCTACCTAATGCAATATCTAGTCTATGGTAAGTTGATAGTTACTGGTAACTTACTATTATTAGCTACTTCATAAGGTGTTCTCAATAAATACTAGTGTCTTTTACTTTTTAATTACAATCCATCAATCACTAACATAAAATTGTACTCACTATGATATATCATCTAACATGCAGGAAGTGACCTTCTGAAATTCACAAGTGGGTTAGTGAAGGGTTATAAAATTCATTTTGACTTCATAGTACAAATTTCAATCACCGCTTTCAAAACAAGTATCTGTTTTCTCAAAATTGTGTGTGTGTGTGTGTGTGTGTGTGTGTATGCATGCCATTTATACAGATCAACCTTTGAGTTTCTGAATAGTAACTGATCATAAGTTGTCAAACTCTTGTTCCAAAATTTTTGTTAGCTTTTATTAGGAAAATTTTCATATATACACAAAAGTAGAAAGAATAGTATAATCCACTCTTGCATACCACCCATCAGCCAATCCCAACAGTTATCAAGTAAAATGGGTTTTAACAGAAATATTTCAGTCAAAAATTGTATTTCCAGGTCTATATCAGTGTTTCTCTAATGTATTATTTTTATTCTCATACCATGGATCTAGTTAGAATCCTGTTTTAACAGATGCTCCTTAAGAATTTTTTACTATTAATTTGTATTAATAGTCAAGATTTATTTTCTATAAATGTCATAAAATTATTTCTAGGACACGTTTTAAAATCACAACATCAAAAGAAAAATGCATGACTTTAACTTTTTTAAACTGGGAGAGAGTCAAACATGGTGGGTAGAATATATTTTGTTCTGTCTTTGTTTTTAAGGTTTGGCTTGAGCAACAAGTTTGATACTGAATTTCCCTCAGTTCTAACAGGGAAGGTAAGTGAGAGATTGCTTTGAACTTTTCAATTCTAAAAGCAATGTTTTATGGCTTATTCAGTGTTATGACAAATGTTGGACTCACTGGTAATGAAGTCTAGCAACAAGAGGCCAGGGTACTTTGAAGCGGTCTCTGTGACTACTAGCCTATGACAAGTTAATTTGTTCATTGTCCATTAATTTATTTATTTGTTCAGTTTTTACAGTTTTGCCTTTTTTTTCTCAGCCCCGGTAGGTATATTTTTTTTTCATTTAGATCAGTAATTTCCAGTGCTTTTAGGGTGAACAAAGTTGTCATTGTTTAACTTTGTATCACACTTTTTTAAAGTGTCCTATGGTCTAATTTGTTATACATCAAAATAATCAAATTTTTGTTTAGACATTTTTCTGCCTTTTAAATGGTTTAAGTTTCTAAAACTAGACTCACTACAATGAGCTGTTATTACCTTTCTGTTCCCCAGTTTCTCTACATTCAGTAGTATCTTCCACCATTTAAGGCTCAATGGAATTTGAAATTGTGTTTGGAAACTCCTCTTACAACAGTAATGCTAACTTCTAGGCCCAAATGAAAAGGCTCTGACTAAGACAAAAGATTATTTATACATGTTTGTTACTTGAGAAAATGTAGATGAAGAAAGAAAAGTTATTGTATTACAGAGTACTCAATAATTTCCAGATCGTTAAGAGTTGAGTGCTTGGTAGCTGAAATGATGATTTTGGGTTAAAAAAAGTTAACTTTTTGAAGCCTATAAGTTAATATCATTCTTTTGAATTTTACTACTAGAATAATGCTGTATGTCAATTATATTTTGGTCACATTTTAAAATCATTTAATTCTCTAAAGTGCTTTTATATGCTATTTTAGTGTTAATTTTTCTCATATTGTTATTGAGAAAAGCAAGATGCAAATCAGTATGTAACGTATGTATAATAAAGGGGAGAAATAAGCACATTAATAATTGTATAAAGTAATTGTGGAAGGATACATATGAAACTAATAAAAATGGTTACCTTCATTGAAGAAGGGGCAGGAGATGGGTGGAGGCAAGGGTAAGGATGAGACCATTTTCTGATTATCTTTTAGTATTGCTTTGATTTTTGAACCATGTGACTGTATTACCTCTTCAAAACTTACTTTACTTTTTTTTTTTTTAAAGTCAATGAGGGAAACTCTTTTATTTTTTTGCTTTTTTTTTGGTATGTGGGTAGCTCCCTGACTGGGAATCGAACCCAGTCCGCAGCGCTGACAGTGCCAGCGCCGAAGCCTTAAGCTACTACACCATCAGGGAACGCCCTACTTTACTTTTAATGTGTCCTCTTGTTCTTAACTCTTTGAGAATGGGATAAAATCTTCTACTAATATTGGCTCCCTTTTGTCATGATAACATTTTCAGGTGCTTATTCTTCTCACTTTTGTCCTATTCCCAATCTTCTCCCTGGCCTCATTTGAGAGGTAAAAAGACAAAAAGACAGCAGACCTATTTCTTTTTTCAAGGGTTATCACGGAGATCATAATACTACTTAATTTAATTCTGAAAGGTATTTTATTCTTTATTTGCTTCATTTTCCCCCTGTAAAATGGGAGCCACCTTGAGATGGTACAGAGTAATTAAACAAGGTTTGAAGTCAGGTATAGGTTGGAATACGAAGTCTGTCACTTACTGGTTTTGTGATATTGGACAAGCTGCTTCTCTGAGTCTCAGTTATTACATGAAAAACAGAAATGATGATGATAATACTTCACTTCTTATTGTAAAGATTAAATTGAGAGAGCATATATAAAATTCCTAGTATACTGTCAAGTACTTATTAGTTTCTCAGTGTAAGTTTGTGGTTGCTATTGACCATTCTACTTTAATGTATCCCAGTTTCACCCTGATTGTTTTTCTAATTTTTTCATTTCACCAGCTTTCAATTTTTAATAGCTTTTTCTACTTTTACATTCTTCATCTGCATAAAAGTTTATTCTATGATCCCACCAATAATTTGTCCTTTTGACTTTGGACCTTTTATATCCCTCCTGAAGTGTGTCAAAGCAGTCTACATGATAATAAACAGGTGGGGATAGTTCCTGGCTAATTTAACATTAGAAAATGTGTGGTTTTATAACTTTAGTATACAAAGAGCCCTTTGGTGTGAGAGTTTTGCCTTATTTTCTAGTATGTTCTACCTTCCTATCCTGATAACTTAGAATAATTCCATTGAAATAGCAGTTCAGATATAGATTTGCTTTATATGAATTAATCATAAATGTTTTCTCCAAATGAAAAAAAAATCACTATAAAAAATCTCTTGAATAATAATGTGTTTGTGGAAGTATGTCAAATCCAGTATTAAAATTACCAAGAATATGAATTGGAACATCTCCAAAGGAAAACTTGTTCTCTGTGTTCCCTTTATGCTGCTGCTATACTGTCTGGGCAGTTACATCCAGCGTTATTACTGGTTTTGTTTTTTAAAAGTTTAAATTACAACTTCAAGAAATTCTAGAAAATGAATAATCAAAAAAGTGTCAGAAAGAGAGTTCCCAGGCAGAAGAATTATCCATCTTTGAAATAGGCCAATTGTATGTGCTTAAGGAATCTTCAGAATATTTCTTCACACCTCTTAATTTCTCTCCAAGTCTTCTAAAACTAAAAACTACACCAGCCCCAAAGTACAGTTTTTAAACTACAGAAGTAAGAATTTTAAGCTATTTTTGGTATGCCTACACACAACTTAAATGATCTGGACATGAGTTGTTCTTAACAACATCCATTCTTTTCAGGTGACCATTTTTGTAACACATATCATAATGATTGGATATTTTATTCTAGTCTAGCTTTATTCATGTTCTCTTTAAGGAGATAATTTTTCTTCAGTAGGCAGTGTTTCATTTGTTGTATAGGTTTATTTTTTTGATTATCAAAATGCTTCTCTGATAACTGTGGAGGAAGAAGCAAAAGGAATTTACATAAATCAGAAAAAAAACTAAAAGATAAAAAATGTCTAAAATCCAGACTTAGTAGCTTTGTGCAAAAATATTTGAAAGTGAATATTTTCATTCATTTGCTAAATGCAGTAGCTAAAATAGAAAAATAAATTGACCATTTTTACAAAATGTCTTTCAACATGAATAGGATTCTAAATAGCTTTTATGCCTCAACTAAGCAAAATCACTGAGTACATTCTGAAAACCTTAAAAGCCATTTTGATAAGCTCTGTGGCTCTGCATTATTTTGTGCTTGTTATGTATTAATACTTTAAATACAAATAAAACTCTTTTATTAAGTGCAGAAAAGATTATTTCCACCATTTCACTAAAGTTAAGTCCTCCTGTCACAACAGGACATGTCAAACAGGTGTGTATATACAGATTCTGGTGACTAGAAAATGAAAGAACCACGGAATTTTAGAAAAAAATAAAAGCTTCTGACCCTCAGCTTGAAACAATTAAATGGGGAGATTAGTGTGCAGTGTGGGGAACAGTTAGCCATAAAAATCGACATTTACTTTTGTGATCCAATATGACAAGTAATGGATAGGCTTGTGTTACCCATGAGTAAAGGAGGCAAATCAGTCCTGCTGGGTTTTGCTTAAATTTTCTTCTGTTTACAGAGTCTTTTGTATCCTGTTATAAAATATTATGACCCTTTCCTCACCTTTATTATATGCTTTTCTTTATTTCTTTCCAAGAAAGTCAAAGGGACTTAAATGTTTCTTGATATCCTGCCTTTTGGCTAGAAAGTAAAGGGCTTCCATTTAACCTTCATTGCTAGAGGTGTACTCAGTTATATGAAAGTAAATGAATAAAATGTTGTTAACTCTTGATTCCACACAATTAACTAAACATTCCTTTCACATTGTTGAAAATCAGTAGTAAAGCAGTTCTCATTTTCTATACTCTTATATATCTTTTTTGACTTTTACTGTTATTCAGGCAGATTTTTTTGAAAGATAATTCTGGCCTTTTAAAAATCAAAATGCAGATGTTAGTTTATTGTTTGAAATTGTACTAAGTATTCTTTTCAGCAGATTTATTTTCTGAGTTCAAAGATGTGGTGGCTGACAGAGGAGGGAGGCTGGATAGATGAGTGAAAAAGTTGAAGGGAAGTATAGTGAACAATCGCATGCTAACTTTGCATGGCATCACATGATTACTAGACCTAGTGTGGGCACATCATAAGATACAGAAATGTTGAATCATTACGTTGTACAACTGAAGTTAATATAATATTGTATGCCAACTACACTTAAATTTTCAAAAATCTGAATTCCCATTTTTAGTAACTTGAGTATTTTAGTTTACAGTTTGCCCGTGGTAAGAGAATACAAACTGAGACTATTGTGTGTTAAATGTGGAAAACATTAAGGGGAAAGAAGGAAAATTACTACCTTTTAGAAATGTTTTTGTTAATTCATTTCCAGAAACATGTAATGAAAGACAAATTTTATAACAAATGTTATGTATCTGGCATGTAATTTATTTCACTCACAAAATTATCAACAAAAAACATGTTTTACTTTATGGATTGATAAATTTCTGACTTTAGCCTCACTCCTTGTTTTGTTTTTATCTGTGCTTATATACTTTTAAATAAAAATTTAAATTCTAATTACCTGCACTTACATATGTAAATGGACAGGTTTCATAATTTTATGATTTACATAAGTTTATATAAAAATTTGCCATGTTTTAAAAATGTGTTAGTGTTTCTGGATACACAACTTATAGAGAATTGATAGTAATGTTATGTTACAGGATATAGCTAAATACAGTAGGCTCTCCATTAACTGGAACTCAAGCAACTGACACTCTCAAGCAACCAGCAAGATTTTTTTGCCAGTTACTTGAGATTTTGCCAGTTGCTTGAGAGTGCCAGCTGCTTGAGTTCCAGTTAATGGGTAGTCTACTTTTATTTATCTGGCATCTAACAATTCCCCTGGGTGCTGGTTAACTGAGAGTCTACTGTATATAAATACATCTTTTATTTTAACTTCTATTTTGTTGCTCAGTGATTCACTAGGAAAAATGAAGTTGAGAGATAAATCTTAAGCTAGCAACTTGGTACCTTGCTTTTAAAAAGAACATCTGTTTTTGCTCTGAAGAATGGAGGAACTGAAGAGCTTTGAATTTGCATTCAAAATGTGGCAGATTATCTTTTTTTCATGATAAAATGTGTAGCAAAGCTTTGCTTTTCTTTCTTCAAATCTAGTCAGATATGAATCTCTGACTTCCTTTTTTTTTTTTTTTTAAATGGGCTATCTAGTTTATTCAAACAAAGAATACACTGGCAAGTTAAATGAAGGGTGAACAAAGAACAAATAAATAGATATAAAAAACAAGAAAATTTTCATTTGCATGTTAATCTAGGGTATTTTCTTAATTCCTATTAAGATACTTCCTGTACCAGAATATTTACTGCTCTGAATTCCTTTTTCAAAGCATTCCAGTCAGAAGGTTCTTTATAAGATACATTTACATTACCTTTGAGGTATATAAAACAAAGACTATTATTATTCTCATTTTATAAACGGGAAACTGAAACTCAGGAAAATTAAATGAATTTCCCTAGGCTTTTTCATAGCTAATAAGTAACTAGAATCCAGATCTTGATTTATGTCTAATGTGCATAGCCTGTAAATGTTTACTGTTTTTAGTTATAAGCCATGGTTCTTTTAATTTATTTTCATATTTACCTCAGAAATTTAGTCATTTAATTGCGATTCATTTTACTCATTGATCGTCTTTAGGTCATATGGCCAACAATCTAGATGGAGAAAGAAATTAGTTTACTTTACACATGTAAGTAGTTATGAGCCTCACAATTTCACAACTGTTGTTAGTTAACATACTAGGAAAAAAATCAAATGTATGGGTTAAGCAATTAACCTTGTTGGGTAGCATGAATGATTCTAATAAAGCTAATATAATTATTTAATGTTTTAGTCATGGTGGTGCTGAATTCCGTGGTCATATGCATATAACTTTATAACATCTGCTACTTAGTACAGTGGATTCTTCATTAATCGGAACTCAAGCAACTGGCACTCTTAATCAACTGGCAAAAAAAAATCTAACAAATAATACTTTAAATAAAAATTAAAATAAAACAATTTCTAGCAGAAATGTAAGTTTAACCCTTTTGCTGTGATGTTCGGGTATAGCTCAGTGAATATTTCCATCCGCTGACTGCGACATTTGAGTTTACCCCATGAGCTTAAAAAAAAAAAAGTTGTTATTCGGTGGGAAGTGGTTTCAAGGCCTTTTATCCATTTACAAGATTTTTAAATATGTTTTCCTGTGGATTGCACTATCAAGAAAAAAGATACTTTGTATGGCATATTGTGTAATATTTTGTAATAAACTTTTTATGTCCTCAATGCCATTAGATTCTAATTTATCTATACTTAAATCAAATTGATGCCACTTAGTAAGTTTTTAGTATTTTTTGCTAAAATTTAATATAATGTTATTTATTACCATATAACAAAAATTGAAAATAAAAATGTCATTTATATACCAAGCAGCTCAAAATGTTATTAAATGCATAAAATAGTCAAAACATCAACTTCTTATTTTTTGTGTTTTTTTAGCACATTTTGAAAAACAAACTCTTAAGTCAATTAACAGTGAAAGGGTTAAACTTTGTGCACTATGTACCACGCCTTGAGTAAGCCCATGCTTCTCACACTGTTTGTCTCCCACTCCCGACAATTGACCATGTGTAAACATACGGGTAAGTTGGGATCTATTATGATTCAAATTTGGTGTTCTCACCCAATCCCAAGTATGCCAAAACAAGTCTCAAGTAAGCCTAAAAGCATAGTGCTTACCCTCAAGCAGAAAATGGAAATATGCAAGAGGCTTGAGCATGGTAAGTCATGTAGTGCACGTGGAGGGACATTTTTTTGACTTTTTATTTTTCAATTACATTTGACACACAATATTATAATGGTTTCAGATGTACAGCACAGTGATGAGTCATTTATATAACTTACTAAATCCTCATTCCATATACATCTGGTCCCCTCTGACACCATACGTAGTTATTGCAATGTTGACTATATGTTCTATCCTACATTTTACATCCCTGTTACTATTCCGTGACTAAATTTGTACTTCTTGATTTCTTCTCCTTTTTTACCCACCCCAACAGCTCTCTTCCCATCACCCAACAAATCTAGTACCCATCTGAAACCACACAAAGTTAACTGCAGCCTTAGTGACTATATTCTCATGTTATACTCTATATCCCTGTGATTATTGCCTTGTAACAACCAAGCTAAACTTCTCCATCCCTTTCCCTTATTTTACCCAATCTCCCATCCCTCCTCTCATCTTAAAGAACTCCCTTTAACATTCTTTGTAGTACTGGTTTGGTGGTGATGAACTCCTTTAGCTTTTTCTTATCTGAGAAGCTCTTTATCTGTCCTTCAGTTTTGAATGCTAGCCTTGCTGGATACATTAATCTTGGTTGTAGATCTTTGGTGTTTATCACATTGAGTATTTTCTGCCACTCCCTTCTGGTCTGCAAAATTTCTGGTGAGATGTCAGCTGAGAGTCAAACAGGTGTCTACTTATCAGTGACTACTTAAATTTCTCTTGCTGCTTTTAGAATTTTCTATTTTTCTTTAACGTTTGCCATTTTAATTATGATGTGTTTTGGTGTGTTCCTGTTTGGGTTCATCTTGTTTGGGACTCTCTGTGTTTCCTGGGCTTGTGTGTCTATTTCCTTCACTAGGTTAGGAAAATTTTCAGTCATTATTTCTTCAAATAAGTTCTCTATCCCTTCCTTTTTTTATTCCCCATCTGGTAATCCTATGATGCGAATGTTATTACGCTTAATGTCCCATAAGAATCTCAAACCATTTTCATTATTTTGGACTCCTTTTTTCTATTTGTTGTTCTGTTTGTGGATTTTCTGCTGGGTTTTCTTGCAAATCTCTGCTTTCTGCTTCTACTTCATCTAGTCTGATGACTCCTTTTCCATTCTTCATTTCAGTTATTGTCATCTTTATCTCAGCCTAATTGTTATAATGATTTATATATCTTCCTTTATGCTTGCTCTCTCTGTGTTGAAATTATCATTAAGTTCCCAGAGCATTTTTATAACCATTGTTTTGAGCTCTGTTTCTGATAGGTTGCTTGTCTCCATCTCTTTTACTTTGATTTTCTGCTGTTTGAATCTATTTTGAGCTCCCTTTCTCTGGTTTCTCATTCTGGTAGCCTCTCTGTTTGTAGATAGTTTGCTCCTTAACCTAACACTTGCTACTGCTGATATTAGGTGGGCTGAGGTCTGGTGGGGGAGAGGCGTTCACACCTTTGTTTTCTTCCTAGGGCTGCAGGGCCAGCAGGTAGTATGGGCTTACACCATTCTGATCTCCGTTTGCCCTGAGGACTCTGCTCTGAGCTTGGAGTCAGTCTTGTATGCTGGCCCCTCAGACTGTGCTGGTTGTGGGCTGAGAAATGTCCAAGAAGCCCGCTCTTTGTATCACTTTCCCCACCGGAGTGAGGTAGAGCTATGGCTCCTCACTGCCTCCATCACTCTCTCTCCTCTTGGAACCAGAGTGAAGTCAGGCTGTTGCATCTCGCAGATACAGTCTGCACCTCCTGGGGGCCAAAGTGAGGTCTGGTTGTGGTGTTTCAGGGCCCCTGGCTCTGGGCCTCCTTTTCTCTATCCCAGGGACCAAGTGAGATCCAGAATGCTCACCCACCACCGTTTTACTCCTCCCTCCCCCAGCAGTATATTTCCAGGCAGGGTCTCGCATGCAGCCCATGTCTCTGCACTTTCTCTTGTTTCTCCTCTATTTGCCCCTCTGCCCACCTGCAGGTACTTTAATGTGATGAGCGGGTCTCTTAGCTATGTTTGTGCACTGCATAGGGAGTCCTTAGTTGAGTGTATAGATGTTTTATTTGTTGTAATCTCCAGGAGAGTTTTTTCAGGAGTCCCTGTCATGCCACCATTTTGTTGCTCCTTAGCATGGCTAAAATTTAAAAGACTAAAACTTGGTAATTTTCTCCTGCTCCTTTAGAGTCCTGGGAAAGCAGAACTCCTAGAAGGTTCTGGCCTCCTCATGGAGGAATTTAATGCCTGTACATCAATGATCTATAACATTAAGGCTCAATCTCAGAAGATAAAGGAGTTTTATGTTAAGTTGGAGAGTGACAAGAGTGTGGAGAATCGTCATATTCTTCAAACACCAAAAATGGAAGTACTTGACTAGGCCCTGTATGAGTGTTTTTCACTGAAAATGTCGGAGGGTGGTTGTATTTCTGGACCCATGTTATAGGAAACAAGTGATAGAATTCCATCAGAAAAATGAACATTGAAGGTCAATGTTCATTTTCAACTGACTGGCTTACCTGATTCGTCATGGCATTTGTAAACTGGGCTTGGCAGGTGAGCAGAAATTGGCGATTTTGAGGCTGCAGCTTCATTTCGTGACGTGTTCAGTGAATTGGTTGCAGAAAATGGTTTGACCTGGAGCAGATTTATAAGGTAGATGAGACCAGATTAATGTGGAAGTTTCTGCCTAATTCTACTTCGATTGGTGGTAATGAGAAGGTAGCTCAAGGGTTCGCGCTAAATAAAAAGCATATAACTGCTCATTTGGGCAAATGCATCAGGAAATCATAAGGTAAAGGTGGGTGTGGTCAGCAAATTTGCTAAACCAAGGTGCTTTAAAGGCTTCATTAACCTTCTGGTAGATTATCACACACAGAGTACCAGTTGGATGGATGCAGAAATTTTTACCAAGTGGTTTTATTATTTGTCCCCCATGTTAAAAAAATTATGAAAGAAAGGAGTATCAGAAGATAGTAAAGTTCCTGTTGCTCCTGGATAACAGTAGCTTGCATCCTCCTATGGAAAAGCTCATTAATAGCAATATTTTCATACGTTATCCTCCAGTTGATATCACAAGTCTGATCCAACCAAGGAATCAAGGAGGATACAGAATGTAAAAATGTTTTACAGCCATGACTTTATGTGAAAAATGACTAATTATAATGGGACAATTTTGGACTTTCAGAAAAAAATGTAATCTCAATGATGCTATCTACACTGTCAGTTGTGCTTGGGATTCTGTGAGAAGTGAAACATTACAGAAATGTTGGAGAAAGTTGTGGCCAGCTGTGATGTCTGTGGAATCCTTCTTCTCCATCAACTTTGAGGGGTTTCCAATCAATAGTGCAGCTGCCAGTAGCAGAGTTTATGATGAAATCTTTGAGTTAGTTGACTCTGCTAAAGACAAAATAAATTTGTCTCGAGCTGAACTCAATGACTGGCATGCTGTGGATGAAGCTATTCTAGTAACTCATACACCCAATACAGAAGACATCATAGAAGCTGTTGCGAATCATGAAAAAGTGGATGTTGCAGAGGAGAAAGAGAGTGATAACAATGGGTGTGAGGTGGAAAAAAAACACCCTGGCAAGGAGCCACTGCAGCATTTGAAACTCAGCTTTTGCATAACAGCAACCCTTCTTCACTTCTCAACGTATTACGCAGCTGCACATTATGCGAAACCCAACTTTGCATGAGAGGTATAAGGTCTCAAAGCAAGCTGATATTCATTCATTTGTGAGCTGCTCACAAGTTGGCCAATACAGCATCAGCAACTGATGCAGATCCAAAGCCATCCACATCCAGTTTTCCTGATCCTGTCCTAGCTACGTCATCAGGTCCTGATGATCCTGATGTGATGTCTGCCCAGTAAACTCTCTACCCCTAGTGTAATGGTTTTATGTGTGTATATGTGTGCATATTTTTATACTAGAACTGTTACATTAAGTTTGTCTTTATTTGCTTTTAATTTCTGTATTTCAATATTAATATTAAGGCAATACAGAGTTTATGGCATTGTATGCTATAGTATGGGGTACAGTATTAATTAGGTCTATGTAACTCAAGCAACCAAAAACTACATTTATCTGGCATCTACCAATCCCCATGGGTGCTGTTTAACTGAGAGTCTAATGTGTATGTTTTGTAGTAAGGACTCTAAGACATATCTATTAAAAGACAAAAATGTAATAACTTAATTCCCCTAATGTAATTTTTACTTGGAAGAATTTTTTTTATTCTATATTTTTTATTTCAAACATGCTAATTGGGTTTTCATTTCATAACAGCTTCTTTTCTTAACAATTTTATAAGTTTTTCTTGCACAGCAAGATGCTGGATATTTTCCCCCATAAATTTTACAGTCTGACAACTTTCAAAATTAAAGGGAATAATTTTTGTGATTCAGAAATGTGATTTCACTGAAAGCAAACTATCTTTAGTAAACTTTTGAATTGTATAACCTTTAAGTAGAATTTTCAGTAGAAATTTATGTCTGTCATGCTTTTGCCTTTGAACTGACTTTGTTATTATTTACAGGGAAGCACAAGCAGTCACTTTGAGAAATGGAGGTAGTAATTTAAAATATTAAATTTATATAAGGACCTTTTAACTTTCAATTTTACAGCAGTCATGAACCCATTTTGTGTTGAATATTAAGATCAGTTTTTTAATGTAATTACTCCTCACTACCTTTTGCTAGTGTAGCTTTTCCCTAGAAACATTGGGAACAATAGTAAGTGTTATAATGATTATATTGCAAATTTGCCAGGGACAAAAGATTTGAGAGTTGCCTTTTTAAAAGTTAATCCAGGAATATTGCCAAGGTCTAATTTTAATTTCATTTCCTCTGGTAGTATATAGGTTCATATTGTTATGTTATGCTTCTAGTTTTATTCAACTTCTAATCAGAGTGATTGGAGAGTATAAATAATATTGCCTTAATATTGAAAATACTTGGTAAGAAAAATACTTGGTGGGTATCCTTTATCCCAGATTTAATTGTTGTCATTTTGTTGATGGTAATTGCAGATTGTTTTTGAACATCAGAGTAAGTTCTGTAAACATGAAATTAAATTGCTCTGCTTTCTAATGCCATCCAGGAGTATGTAATACATATTTATAGGGTAAGATAAAGAGTAAATATATTTAGACGTGTAATTATTTTTAATGAGGCAAAAATTTTGTTTAGGTTTAGAGATAAATAGTGGAAAGCTGCCCACAAACTATTAAAGATTGTGCCCTTGTTGTAGGTGGCCCCAGAGGAATTCAAGACCAGCATTGGCCGTGTGAATGCATGTTTGAAAAAGGCTCTCCCAGTCAATGGGAGATGGCTGCTGTGTGGTTGTCTCTGCTGCTGCTGCACACTGGGCTGCAGCCTGTGGCCTGTTATTTGTCTCAACAAAAGAGTGAGTAACAATTTTATTGCATAGGAATGATAATAGCTAAGATTTATTAAATACTTGTTGCGTGCCAAGCATATTTCATGATTTATTTAATTTTCATAACAATGCTATCCTCATTCTAGAGAGAAACTCATGGACACAGAAGTAAGTTATCTATCCAACTTTTATCAATACTTTATCACTTAAAATGGGTTCCTGTCATTTTAAATAAGTGCAATGTTAGTGGAGTACTTAAATAACTATAAATATAACTGGCTACTTGTTTTTACAAAACCCCAACCTGTGACTTAAAGCATTTCCAGGTTACAGGTATATGGAGGAGTTTTGTGTGATCTGAGGAAAGGCAGAAGTGAATGACCTACAAAGTCGGTGGGAGTCGGGATCCTGCTTAGTTTTGAACATGTGGAAACACATTCTAACATGACATTACTAGTTATTGCATGAATTTAAGACTATTATCTGGTTTAAAATTTTATTTTAGTCTTTGAATGATTTTATTTCCCTAGTGGGAAGATGTCTTTAAACTTTTTAATTGACAACAATGAGGAAAATTTATTTATTTTACCTAAATTTTTTTCTGTACCACATTGATTATTTCATTTAAATTTTTAAATAAGAATTAACCTACTGAACCATATTCAACATCACAGCACCTTGTGGAGGGATAATTAGTGGTGCAGTGGCTTCATAAAAGACAAAAATATTCCCAAGAAGTACTCATTTGGTTTCCCTTTCCATCTTTCTCTTGCACTCCTTCATGGCTACTTCAAAAAGACAAATAAAATATGGCCACCCTATGAATTCTTGAATGGAAAAGTTAAACATTTTATTGAATCCCTTGATAACTATCAGTAAATCAGAGCTTTATTTGAAACAGAGCTTAGTTTATTGTTTGTCAAAGCATGTACAGTATTCTCAAATGGCTTTGTATAAGTTTTAAAAAATGACAGCATAAATTTCTTCCCAAATTGTCACATCTTAATTTTAAAAGTTACAAATCAATAACTCCTATCTCCATTATTTTTAAATCTTCAATGTGCATTAATTAGGACTTAGATCTGTCACACAAATACAGCCAATTTCAACTACTTAAGAACAGATTTTTTGGTTTTAATATTATCCAGGATCTATCTTTTTTCTGGTGAACTGTTTATTCTTTCCCTATTTATTAACACCTTCATTATAAGGCCTGAAATAGAGACAGATAATTTTTTTCTTATTTGTTTATTTTCAAATACAGTTGACTCTCAATATTATTTTATATTAGTTTCAGATGTACAGCGTAGTGGTTGGACCTTTATGTAATTTACAAAGTGATCAAATAAAGCTGTTTTAAAAGTTAGAGTAAATGTTACATATGTAATTCATGCAGTAACTAATAATCTATTGCTGGCCACTTAATGTTGCTTCCATATCTTGGCTATTGTAAATAGCACTGCAGTGAACATAGAGATGCATATATCTTTTTAAATTAGTGTTTTGGATTTCTTCAGATAAATACCCAGAAATGGAATTGCTGGGTCATGTGATAGCTCTATTTTTAATTTTTTGAGGAACCTCCAGTCTTTTATTTTGAATGACAATTTTGTTGAGTAAGGGGTAGCAGGTTGGTTATATTTTTCTTTTAACACTTTAAATATAGTCATGTACTGCTGAACGATGGGGATATATTCTGAGAAATGTGTCATTAGGTGATTTTGCCATTGTGCAAACATCATAGAGTACATTTACACAAACCTAGAAGGAATAACTACTACACATGTAGGCTATATTCTGAACAACCATTGTATATTCACTTCATCTTTAATCAAAATACCACACATGGCTGTAGTTCATTCCACTCTCTTCTTGGCTGGCATAGTTTCTAAAGAGCTATTCAGCAATGTAAATCTTACCCTTGCTTCTTTATAGGTAAGATATTTTTCCCTTTGGCTTTTTTCCTTGATTTTCTGCAGTTTGAATATGAGATTACTAGGTATAGATTTAGGGGAATTTATCCAGCTTTGTATTTTCTGAGGTTCCTCAATCTATGGTTTGTTGCCTTTTATTAATTTTGGGAAATTCTCTTGTTACTATTGCTTTAAATATTTTTTCTGCTCCTTTCTCTCTTTGCCTTCTGGAATTCTATTATCTATTGTTCCTTTTTAATTATCTCATAGTTATTGGATAGTTTGTTCATTTTTTTGGTTTTTCCTTTTATTTTAGTTTTAGAAGTTTCTATTGATATATCTTCATTATATTGATATCAATCTTCACTTATCCTTTGCTTGGCCATGTTCAGTATGTTGATAAGCCCATCAAAGGCATTCTTCATTCTGTTATGAAATTTTGGTTTTCTACATTTTCTTTTCATTTTTTCTTACAGTTTTCATCTCTCTGCTAACATTATCCATCTGTTCTTTCACACTGTCCACTTTTTACATTAGAGAGTATATAGCATATTAATCTTAGTTGATTTTATATTTTCAGTCTAATAATTTCCACATCTCTGCCACTTTTGAGTCTGGTTCTGATGCTTCCTCTGTATTTACAAACTTTTTTTTAATCTTATAGTATGACTTCTAATTTTGGTTTGTAAGCTACACTTAATGTACTGGGTGAAAGAAACTGAGATAAATAGGCCTTTAAGGTGAGATTTTATTAACATGTTTGTCTGGCTAGGAGTTTGGCTGCGTTTACTATTTGCTGAAGATGTCAGTGTTGGAGGCTACACTTTCTCCAGTATCCTTATATTTGTCTGACTTATTTTCTTTGTATTTCCCTAGAGACTTTTTAGATAGCATCTGAGATGCACAGTTTTTTTACTTGCATTTCTGTGTTATAATATAGAAGCCCTGTTGATATAGTGGTGAGGTATTGGGAGACTGGAAGTGTTCTACAGTACTGTGATTTGGCCAAAGTTTTTTAAGTGAGCCTGTGCCCCTCGGCTGTGCCTTTAGTAACTGCTTCTCAATTTAGTTTTGTTTTGTTTTCCCCTTTAGATAGGACAGGAATGCTAGAGGATGTTGGAGTTATGTATTTCCCTTCCCCCAGATTGGTTAGGCTCTGGTACAATAGTTTTTCTTGAGAGCAGGCTTTGTTAGGAACAGAATGCTCTGGGCATATTGAAAAGCAACTGCTCTTCCCCTACTCCTGCTGGAAAGATAAGGGGGACTGTAAGAACCTGATATGGCTTCAGGTGATAAAACTTATAAAAGTGTAGGAATCTCCCCTAAGACTGGACCCCTTTGGAATTTGTAACACTCCAGCTTGCCCCCACTGAACTTCCGGCAATTCATCAATTAAAGTTCAAATTCTGCTACCCTAGTCCTGGTTCTCACAAAGTTTTCCTCTTCTGCATTTCTACTGATAAATTGTACTTCTTTGTAACTATTTGTGTATCTCTTCAATTGTGGGACGTGGGGTTGGCATTGGTGTATCCCATGACACACTTCTCCGACAAATCTAAGAGGAGTTGTTAATTTTCAGTTCAGGTTTGTGTGTGTGTGTGTGTGTGTGTGAGAGAGAGAGAGAGAGAGAGAGAGAGAGAGAGAGAGAGAGATTTTGTTTTGTTTTCTTGGTGGTGTTGCATGCGTGCGTGTACATGTGTGTGTGTGTGCACGCGCATGCAGGAGAAACAACTTCCAAGCTCCTTACATGCCTAAATGGATTACCTTCATTTTTTTTAAGTTAATTTGATGCATATAGGATTCCTGGTTGACAGTCTCTCTTCGTTCACTTTCAATTGGTTCTTTTCACTGTCTTCTGCCCTACATTGTTTCTAATGAGAAGTCAGCAATTAATCTTACTGTATAGGTTTCTTGTAAGTGATGAGTCATTTTCATCATTCTGTTTTTAAGATTTTTTATTTTTCTGTGACTTTCAGCATTTTATTTTGATATGTCTGCTATGAATGTCCTTGTGTTTATCTTACTTGGAGACTCTTGAGCTTATTTGGGAAGTTGTCAGCCATTATTTCATTAAATATTGCTTCTGTTTTATTCTTGCTCTTGTCTTTTTCCAGTACTCTCAATATATGCACGTCAGTATACTTAATGATGTCTAACATTTCTCTGAGGCTGTGTTCATTCTGTTTTCTTTGTGCTCTTGATATTGCATAATATCTTTTTATCTATCTTCAAATTCATTGATTATTCTTCCAGTTCAAATGTACTCATGTGCCTTATACTGAATTTTTTGTTTCAGTTATTGTGCTCCTCAACTCCAGGATTCCATTTAATTCTTTTTAGTAATTTCTGTCTCCTTGTAGATATTCTCTACTTAATGAGACATTGACATAATAATTTCCTTTAATTCTTTTTTATTTCTGGTCATGGCATGACATTTTATATTCTCTTGTGAAAATCTGAATTCTTTTTTTGATGCATATTTTGTTTATCCACATTTCTGTCGATAGACACCTGAATTGTTTCTACCATTCACCATTGCCATGCAAGTATCTGTTCAAGTCCTTGTTTTCAATTCCATTGGGTATATACCTACAAGTAGAATTTCTGGATCATATAATAATTGGTTAGCTTTTTGAGGAGCAACCAAACAATTTTCCATTGGAGCAGCACCATTTTACATTTCCATCAACAATACACAAAGCCTCTGATTTCTCCAGATCCTCACCAACATTCATTATTCTCCATTTTATTGATAATAGCTACCATAGTGGGTGTGAAGTGATAACTCCATGTGGGTTTGATTTACATTTCCTTAATAACTAGTGGTGTTAAGCATTTTTACATTTGCTGATTTGTGATTTGTGTATCAGGCACTTTGCCCATTTTGTTTATTGTTTATTGTTCAGGTGTGGGAGTATTTACATGTTCTCGTTATGAATCCCTTGTGAGATATATGATTTGCAAATATTTTCTCTGGTTCCATAGATTATCTTTTCACTATCTTGATAGCATTATTTGATGTATAAAAGTTGTTAAATTTAATGAAGTCTCATTAAACTATTTCCCCTTTTTTGCTTGTGCTTTTTGGTGTCATATCCAAAACATTATTGCAAATACTAATGTCATAAAGATTGTCTTTTATATTCTCTTCTAAGACTTCTATAGTTTTTGCTCTGATGTTTAGTTCTTTGACCCACTTTGAGTGAAATTTTTGTTAATGTATGATATAAACTTAAAATCCAACTTAATTTTTTTACAGATGGATATTCAGTTTTTCTTGCAGTGTTTATTAAAAAAAAACAAAACTCTCCCTTTTCCCTATCAAATGTTTGATACTCTTGTAAAAAATCAGTTAAGCATGTATTTGAGGATTTATTTGTGGGCTGTCTGTTCTATTCCATTGGTCTATATGTCTGTCTTTATGCCAGCACCATAATTTTTGGGTTATTGTTGCTTTGTAGTAAGCTTTGAAATCAGGAGATGTGAGTCAGGAAATATGAACAAATAAGAAAATTTATCATTTATTTTCAAGATTGTTTTGGCTAATAGGGGTCTCTTAAGATTCCATATGAATCTTAACATGGGTTTTTCTATTTCTACAAAAAATAAGTCACTGGGATTCTGATATGTATTGCATTGAACCTATAGATCATTTTGGATGATATTGTCATCTTAACAATATTAAGTCTTCCAATCCATGAATGCAGGATGTCTTTGCATTTATTTAGGTTTTGTAGTTTTCCGTGTACAAATATTTCAACTCCTTAAGTGTATTACTAAGTATTTTATTCTTTTTGGTGCTATTGGAAATAGAATTATTTTTCTTAATTTCTTTTTCAAATTGTTTACTGTTGTACAGAAAAACAACTGAATTTTACATGTTGATTTTGTATCCTGAACCATTGCTGAATGTGTTGTTAGTTCTAACAGATTTTTTGTGGATTCTTTAGATAATTTTACCTATAAATAGAGATGATTTACTACTTACTTTCTGATGTGGATACCTTTTATTTATTTTCTTGCCTAAATGCTCTGTCTAGAATTTCCAGTAATATGTTAAATAGAAGTGGCACTCATGGGCATCATCTTCTTCCTGTTTTAAAGGATAAGCTTTCAGTCTTT
The DNA here is from genome assembly GCA_004026885.1 of Lyroderma lyra. Taxonomy (NCBI): domain Eukaryota; kingdom Metazoa; phylum Chordata; class Mammalia; order Chiroptera; family Megadermatidae; genus Lyroderma; species Lyroderma lyra. The sequence continues at coordinate 71,845 of PVJL010004063.1, forward strand.
CACAATTTAGTATGGTGTTAGCTCTGTTTATTTTTAGTTCAGACACAGGGAAGGTGGGATCTGCTAAAATTCACCATCTTTCAAATCCACCCAGAATATGTCTTGATGGTATGTTTGACACACAAAAGTTTTTCATTTTGATTAAGTCCAATTTATTACTTTTAAATTTTTCTTGCTTGTGTTTTTTTTTACATCATATCTAAGAGGGCTTTGCCTAACTTAACACAAAGATTTGCTCCTATGTTTTCTAGTTGTTTTAAAGTTTCACCTCTTACAAACAGGTTTTTGATTCATTTAGAGTTAATTTTGTGCATAGTGTGAGATAAGGTTTTGAGTTACCATTTTTCTTTTGGATATCCAATGCCCCAGCACCATTTGTTGTAAATGCTATTACATGAGCCTCCTGATTCATTATCATGGGCTATGTTCCTATTTATTTACCTATTCTCTAGTTTATTTTAGCAGTGATTTTGGTTTTTAGTTTGCAAGTCTTATACTTCTTTCATTAAATTTATTCCTAAATATTTTGTCCTCCTATTGTGAATGGAATTGGTCTTTTACTGTCATTTCAGATTGTTCTTTTCTAGTATATAAAAATACAGTTGATCTTTATATGTTGATCCTTGTATTACTCTTCCATCTAATGTAACCAATTTCCACAAACTTAATGGCTTAAAACAACACCCTTTTATTATATTATTTCACAGTCAGAAATCTGAAATTCATGGACACAGTCAATAGTTTAAGGGTTGGGAGTTCCCTGGTGGTGTAGTGGCTAGGCTAGGCTGCGGCCTGGGTTCAATTCCCAGCCAGGGAACTACCCACATTAAAAAAAAAATAGTTTAAGGGTTATTTGGGGGTATGGGAGAGGGGTGGTACAAGGAGGAGGAGGCAGAAGAGGAGGGAGGGGGAGCCAAATATATGGTGATGGAAAGACAACTCACACTGGGTGATGAACATATAACGCAACACATAGACGATGAACTGTAGAATTGTACACGTGGAATCTATGTAACTCTTAATAACCAATGTCACTCCAATAAGTCTAACAATAAAAATATTTTTATTCAAAAAAATTTAAAAAAAAAGAAATCTGAGCACAACGTGGCTCACTTGGGTTCTCTTACTAGGATCTAACAGGGCCCAAATCAAGGTGCTGGTAGGGCTGCATTCCTTTCTGGAGATTCTGGAATAGAATTTGCTTCCAGGCTCATTTAGGTTTTGGCAGAAATCATTTTCTTCCTTTTTTTTTTTTTTTTTTTTTTTTGCTTTTTGGTATGTGGGTAGTTCCCTGACTGGGAATCGAACCCAGGCTGCAGCGCTTACAGCGCCAGCACCAAAGCCTTAAGCCACTACACCATCAGGGAACTCCTCATTTTCTTCTTATATGTTCTGTGTGAGTGACACTTACCATCGTAAAGCCAGCAGTGGTGGTTCAAGTTCTTCTTTAGCTCTAAACCCCTCTGACTGTCCTTCCACTAGCCAAATAAAGTTCTTTGCTTTTAAAGGCTCATGTAATTACTTTGGGTCCACAAAATAATCCAGGATAATCTGCTTCTTTTAAAGTCAGGCAATTAGTAACTTTAGTAACTTTATTTACATCTATAATGTCCCTTTTGAAATGTAATAAGATAACATTCACAGGTGTAACTGCAGGGGGTGAAGATCATGGGGGCCCCGTATCTATTTATAACAATCTTGTTTCCTGCAAACTTCCTGAACTTATTTTTTAGTTCTAATAGTGTTTTAGTTGATTTCTCATGGTTTTCTCTAAACAAGATCATGATGTCTGCAAATGAAGGTGGTTTCATTTTTGCGTGCTCAGTCTAGATTTCTTTTATTTCTTATTTTTGTCTAATTGCCTTGGCTATAACTTTTAGAATAATATAACATTGAATAAAAATATTGGGAGGAGACATCATTGTCTTGTTCCTAATATTGGGAGGAAAACATTTAGTCTCCCTCCATTAAGAATGGTATCATCTGTAGTTTCTTCATAGATGTCCTTTATCATATTGAAGAAGTTTCCTTTTATTCCTTTTTTTTTTAAGGATTTTTATCATGAAAGGACATTAGATTTTTTGTCCAATGCTTTTTAAAAATCTTGACTATCTTTCTAAATCTTGATGAAGATGATCAGTTGGTTTCTGCTCTTTATCAGTGTAATGTACTACATCAATTTATTTTTGCATTCCTGTGATAAATTCCACTTGGTCATGATACATAATTTTTCATATGTTGGTAGATTCAGCTTGCTAATATTTTGTTGAGAAATTTGTGTTTATATTCATGGTATTATTTCTTCTTTAACTATTTGGTAGAATTCATCATGGAAGCCATCTGGGCTTGGATTTTTCTTTGTGGAAAGATTTATAATTACTAATTCAATCTCTTTATTTGTGAACTATTTGATTTTGTTCAGAGAGATTCTATCAAGTACAATCACCCCATGCTAAACTCTAGCTGGCATTGTTGCTGATCTGGCTCACTGTAAATGAGCTGAATGCAATTGCCATTGGTTGTTAACTTACATAGTTGAACAAGTAGAATAAATATCATCTCAGATGTAGTCTGATTTGTAAGTCATTTAATTTTAGGGAGTAGTTTTAAAATTTAACAATTCCTACTAGTCTTTTATATCAGAAACGTTATAAAACTCTGCAAATAAGAGTCAAAAATGCCTAGTCGCATTTTATTTTAGTGTTTTCAGAGGTTTTGCAAACTTACTCCTTCCAAAATTGAGAAATGCGACTACTGCAGTGCTGCTTCTCTTATTTATACTTTTTCCTCTAAATACAAGTTTTCTGACTGGCTGTTTTTAACATATTCTTTTCAGTGAAAATTTTGATATATGTTGACTTATTTTATTGAACCTGTGAACCTTGACTGACTACTACATACTAGGCATTGTGCTAGGAGCTCTGACAGGAAAATTTTCTCAGATTAGCTTGGCATATTGCACGTCTATTGAAAAAGTAACCCTGTGAAAATATATGTATGGTAAGGTAGATTTGGCCCATAAATGGACTAATAGCACTATTAGTAATGTTTTCACAATAATCCTGTGAAATGGACTCATAACACAGAGTAATTTGTACATATCTCATTTTGAAATGCATATATTAAAATCCTGCATGTGCATATGAGAGAGAAAGGGAGGGAGATCTTACTATAGTAGAATATTTAGCACCCAAAATACTGCTTCTCTTTTGACAGTTTCTGTCAGTTACATTGCCTTTTTTCTGATTTCTAATGGAAAAACATGAGAAAAAAGTAATAGGATCTTAGAAGTAAACAGAAAATATAGATATGCATAGTTTATAAAGCTCCTCAATTTCATCTTGTAACGAAGTCTTGATTCTTCCTCTTAGACCAGAAGATCAATTCAGAAGTTATTAGAATGGGAAAATAACAGATTGTATCACAAGGTAAGACAGTTTAAGCAAGTAAGTGCCCCATTTATGTATTCGTATTATTAAATTGAAAAAAATGGGAATTTTTCAGGCCCAAAAGAATGGATTCGAAAATTAATACTAAGTTTTTAATATATGTTCTTTACCAGGTATTTTTAAGTGCTATATTTTGGATCTTATTTCTGGATTGTTTTAGTAATTTATTCAAATATATAGGTAATAATTAGTATGAATTGATATCAAAATTCTTAACAAACTGTACTTTCTTAGCTTGCTTTGCACTGGAAGTTGACTAAAAGAAAATGTGAAACTAGCAATATGATGGAGTATGTAAGTATGCAGTTGTTTTTAATTAATTTTTTTGAATTACATCCTAATTGTTTTACTGTGTTTATCATTTGTCAAATCATCTACTTTTTTCTTCTCCTCAGCCTGAACTTTTTCCTTTGGAACATAAATTTCCTTCCACCTTCTTTTTTTTTTTTTTTTTTTTTTTTTTTTTTTTTTTTTTTTTTTTTTTTTTTTTTTTTTTTTTTTTTTTTTTTTTTTTTTTTTTTGGTATGTGGGTAGCTCCCTGACTGGGAATCGAACCCAGGCCACAGTGCTGACAGCACCAGCGCCGAAACCTTAAGCCACTACACCACCAGGGACCAGGGAACTCCCTCCTTCCACCTTCTTTAGATTTGTGGCTAACATAAAACATTTTGAAAGTTAGCCATTATTTAGGTCTTAGAAAAATCTGAGCTAGTATGCTCAGATGAAAGAAAACATTGCACAACCTTTGTCTTCTTTTAGCATGGATGGAAACCATTGACTTCTGAATTCTGGATTCACTTTCCTGGCTTTATTTTTTTTTTCTTAGCTGACATTTAACTTTTAGTGAAGAAACCATGATTTCAAATTTTTTTATTTTACTGAAAGCTTTGCAATCTTAATCACAAAACACAAATTCAAATATAAACCATGAGATACATTCAACATTATTAACCTTGAAAAGAATGTGAAATTTATCCAAGTTTCAAATTGCTGACATGTCGTATATATTTAATAATAAACATTCCATTTCCATTTCATAAATAAGGATTATTATGGTATTTTTATCCACTTTAAATAGTTTTGGGAAAAATGTATAATTGACCACAAATCTAAAATCTAATATAGATAAAGCCTTATATAAACTATTATAAATTTATATATTAAATTTATATGTTTATAAATATCTTAGGTTTTTATTATTATATTTCCAAGACTTTTTTAATTAAAATGTTTTAATCCATTTGGACACTTTATTATTTTTTACAAACAACTTGTAAGAGATAGATTACTCATCCAAAAACTCAACCAATATCAGCAGCTGCAATTTACAAATATATAGATAAATATATTTTTCCTAATCTGTAGTGCAAGTTTAATCTCTTAAATTTTCCTTTAGGGAGTTCCCTGGTGGTGCAGTGGCTAGGCTTCAGTGCTCTCAACGCTGTGGCCTGGGTTCAATTCCCAGCCAGGGAACTACGCACATACAAAAAAAGGAAGAAAAAAATTTTTTCCTTTAAAAGAGGGTGGAGAAGCATAATAGTGTAATAGAGTTCACTTTTTTTGCACCTAAACAAGTAGTCATTGTAAATCAGGTAATAAAAACTGTTAGCTACAGTAAGTAGTAATATTTACCGGTTTATTTAATTGTCAATATAATGAAAATGTGTTGTAAATTCTTTACATAACTATTTTATATATTTCACTTACTATATAGTACAGAACCAAAATACAGTGCTGTGAAAAATGATTGTCGACTTCTTGAGTTATGTATAAGTTACAGTAAATGCAAATTATTTTGTCATTATATTCTTGTTTGTTTTTATTTTGCAGGTAATACTAATAGAATTCTTACCAAAATATCCCATATTCCGACCTGACTGAGGAATTTCATTCAGTCACTTCTGTGTTACCTGTCATTTCCTACCCTTAGTGCCTTGTAGATGATTTTGGAATGAAGATGGTCTCCTTTGCTGTGTTCTACTTATTCTTTATACTGGTAGAATATTTTCCTCACACTTTTATTTGTGTTGGTTTAAAAAGAAAATTTGCACATCTTTCTTTCATTGTTAAATGAGGCTTGTGTTTTGCACTCAATTTTTAAATAAATACACACACGTGTGTGTGTGTATGTGTGTATATGTGTGTGTGTGTGTGTGACTGTCTATATGTGTGTGTGTGTGTGTATATATATATATATATATACACACATATATATATATATATATACACATATATATATATATATATTTGACATTAAAGATAAATCATCAGTGCTGGTGTTTAAAAAAAACAAAATCTTGTTCTGAGCATGCTGCCTTATAATTTTCATACTCACTGTTGCTAAATATGCATCATTTTTCAAAGCTACTTTAATGCTCTGTAATCCCTTACTGGATATACATAAATAAGCTTTTGGTAGCTTTTAGAAATCGTTTTACTCTTACCTGCTTTTAAAGAACATGCAATTAATAGCACTGGTTTTGTCCTGCACTTTGCTAAATTATCACTTATGTTAGTGGATAAAATATTTAAACTCCTAAAGACTTATAAATATTGTCTCTTTGCATAATGTAAAATGTGATATGCCATGGTTTACAGAATGTAATATTATTCTTGCTGTATTGCCAACAATTCTGCATAGATTTTAATATGAATGAAGTTTGCAAGCATCCTTTTGAATGTACAGATTGTTAACATGCTGTTTTATGGCAAAGCCATATAAGTATGTTAAAATTTTCAGGTGTAGAGCAGGGTTACCCTTTGTAATGAGTTGATTAAAAGTGAAATCATTGTCTGAGATATTCTGCATTGCACCTGAAGCCAGGAACCTTATTTTTTTTCCATTGAATTCAGTAATTCCCATTTTGTACCCCACTTTCACCCCAAAGGAATTCATTTGACATCTGACGCATTTCACAGCCTCATTAGCCTCATTTATTTCCCCTCATATTTCCTTTCCCTCATTTGAAAATACATAACAATTATTACCTGTTAGGAGTGTTTCAAGATTTCAGATGGCTTGGATGGTGTCTAGACCCCCACGAAAGCCACTGCTAACCCCTTTCATTAGCATATGCATACTTCTCTTTCTCTTCACAATTAAGGTGAGTGAGAGCATCACACTCTAATTATTCTAGAATTTGAATGTTTAACATAATAAAAGCTTTATTATGTTAGTTCAACTGCAAATGTATGCCTATATATAGGCATTGTTTGTAGCTTCTAGTGCTAAAAGTAAAAGTCTGGAACTGAATAATATTTTATTTATTATCTTACTCTTATTGCTTTGATTAAACTTTAAGGCAAACATTCATCCCAGTGGGGAGAACAATCATTTCTTCATACAAGGTCAAGCCTTTTAAAGCCGCTTTTAAAATTTATGCCTAATTTGAAATCCACATTCCTATACCAGTAAAAGAAAGGGGGAAACAAACACTATTTGATATGTGACTGTAATTGTTTGCACACTTTTTTACCACCATCTATAGAGCCCCATTGTCCCACATACCACCTAACCACCCAGAATCTCTAATTTTTAATGTATTTTGTGTGCCTGCAAATGTCATTTGCCTGTCTGCTGCATAATTGAAGGTGTATTTTTATAGATAAGGGGGAAACCTCTAAAAATGCTTACCAAATGTCTTGTTTTGTAGCTAAGGTCAGAAAAATTGCGTTTGTGGTTTATGTTACAGCTAATAATAGGCTTATGCTTCAACTGTCACAGTTCAATACCAAAAGTGGTTTGCAGAACAATACAGAATTTCTGGTTATCACTGTTAGGATAATTACTTTTAAGTGTCAACTCAAAAAATCTCTTTTTTTTCTATAAACTTAGAATTTAGCGATGTGATGGTCATAGTAACTTTTTCTAACATGTATAAATCACACTTGGTTTTGCTCAGAAAACAACAGAAAGGGGTGAATTGTTTCCATGACATAAATATTGAGACAGGAATAGAATGTATCTGGAGGTGACAGAGTATAATTCAAGTTATAGTAGTATTTGTTATAACAACCATTTGTCAACATGTGTAAACTTAATTTTAAAACATACTCTTAAATTTATTATTTTATTGATGATTATGCAGGTTGACTCATCTTATTTTCTTGAGCTACTCAGAAAATACCCAGTTTTCTTTTTTACTTTCTTATATGGCTGCTTTTACAAACTATTTTCCTTTGGATGGGGCTGATTAGCATTTGGGTCTTTGGGCGAGCTTTGGTGGGGAGGTGGTTCTTTTCAATGAAATTGGCAACAGTGAATGCTGAACTAACAGAGCACACTGTGGTCATCAGTTCCTCCCCCATCGATCATTTTTTCTTTTATCCTCTTTTATCCAGGATAGAACATACTTGGATATTTATTTTTGTGGAACTTGTTTCAGGATTGAAGAAAGTAATTTTGAATTTCTTTGTTGCATATATTCCTTTATGAAATCTGCTGTGGTCTTTTCCAGAGAAAATAACATGTATTTGCCAAAGCATATAAATCTCACAAAGTTTTGAAGTTACAAGTTAAAACTAGTTCTTCTCTAATGTCTCCTTATTCATCTCCACCCACCTTACCGCTTTAAACACCCAAATTGTATACAAAATGAAATAAGCTCTGACCTTTTTCAGCTACTCTTTGTTCCCTTCTACTCCCTATGTTAATTTAAGAAAGAGACTATTATAGTCAAATGTTACAAGTAGATGGAAAAGTGCCTTCTTTTTTGAAGAAAGATAACATTTATGTTGAAGAAAACAGAACCGATGAATTGGTTAGACATTAGATTTAAAAACCATCTTTTTCAACTAAGTATAAGAAAATGTCACTAACACATCATATGTCTTCTGTTTTTTATTTAAAGCCTATTTCCTTGTTTTCCCCTAATCATATGATACAGCATTGTGACAAAATATTACAGAACAAGACTATCAGTCACTTATAAAACTAATATAATTCCACTGCTAGTAAACATGTAATTAACATGGTTCTGGCACTACAGTGATCTTTGATTGAAACCCCACTCTAACCCACTTAAGTATTTAATGAACATACTATTCATATTATTATAACCTATAAACACTAATGTCTGATCAGTTGATCAAACTGTGTTAATATTCAGTACTCTACCATTTTTCAAGAAATTTATTCTGTTTTTTTAAATAATTGGAGTGAAATTCATAACATTTGTAAGCCTTCGAACACATAGGATTTTTTCAAATATATGAGAGCTTTACAAAATCTTTTTTGGGGGGTGATTCCCTGGCTGGGAATCAAACCCTGGCCGCAGCATTAAAAGCGCTGAAGCCTAGCCACTACACCACCAGGGAATCCCCTACAAAATCTTTAACACTTTAATTTTGTTTACAAATAAACCACCACTTACAGAAATCAAACCTCACAACTTAAACAGTATTTCATTAGAATTGACTTTGACCCAGGAGGATATGGAAATTATATACGCCAATTTAATTGGGGCAGTTTCACATAGTGGAAATACCTTTTGCTAATTTGATTGTATGATACTCAAATTCATTGAAATTAGGTCCTCTTATGCCTATAACATTCTGCTTTAAAAATAATCCATTTTGCAGTTGTCAGATTATTTTGGATTCCTTTAAATGGTGAACTATAGGGAAATTTTCCACAGAAAAGTAATAGGGTTTATTAATATTACCAGTTCATGTAATATGTGGACTAAAAATAAGGATGGGGAGAGAGAGATCCTTATCTTGCCCCAAATTTCTTTCCTGATTCTGAGCCAGCCTTTTCATTTTGATGATGGCAACCTAAGAGAGTATATTCCATTTTCTATGGATTTTGTCAAACTATTATATGTGAGGAAATTACCTAATTTTATGGGCTCCAGGCAATTCACTTAAATTACATGTCAGTCTCTGTAAAATTGTGGAGTTGAACCTAGAGCTGGACAGAAAAATTAGAAATCACCCAACATTCTGTGATTCTAGGAATCCTTAGGAAATTTGTACGCTCTAGAATCTCAGAATGATTTTTCTTAGATCTACTACCCTTTGTGGAAACTCTCAGTGCCTTGCACACAGCGAAAGTTTGATTTACCAACTGGCTCCTAGCTGAAGTGTATTCATATCACACAGACTCAAAGAACCTGATGCTTGTTAGACCTCAGCCCTGTGTGGTGATAAGAATGAATGTAGTCTCCATAGGAGGTGAGGACTGAGGTCTGTGGGCTTTGCCTGTGTGGAATCTGACTATGCACTTGGTATCTGGACAAGAATATAGCTGTGACAACAATGGAGATGTGGGAGGACCCACTTTGATCCTGATGCGAAAAGAGTTTCATATTCTAGCCAATATCTGTTTTGGTGACTTATTAAGTTCCATATACTCAAAAAGAGTATATGGAACTTAATAGTATCTGATAATATTAGATGGAAAGGAAAGTGCTATGGAATTCAAACCCAAGTCACTTCTTTTTTTGGTTCAGTTCTTAGCTCTGCTGCTTAATTCCTCTGTACCTCATGTCCTCATTATGTAAGTGGGGACAATAATCTGGACCTACCTCACAGAGGAATTGAGGATTTTTTCATATCTTAATGTGCTTTGTGAAATTGACTGAAGGATATACTGGATATCATAATTTTGTAATTTCTAGATTACTTTAAATCTATGTTGTTAGGTTTTCTTTCTCAGTCAAACCCTACAGAATGAGTGTTGCAGTTAATCTATTTTTCAGTAGTAAATTTTGTTATCAATCCCTTATGTGTTAACATGGATAATCATGTTATGTTAATACTTGATTTAGGGAATAGAAGCAGGTGGATATAAACCAGTGGTTCCCAACTTGGAGCAGATGAAAATAGCAGTGAGGCCATCCTTGAACCTTTTTCAATATTTCCAAAAGTATACTAGAAATCATACATTTTACCTATAATATTTCTGCTATGACATTGAATTTCCACACATTTTGCTTAAATTTTTCTCAGTTCTGTCTAACACTGGTCATCACACACTGATCAAAACCTGTGAATGGCAGTTATGCTTTTGACTAATTAAAAAAGAGAGAGAAAGTGTATTATCACATGCAATTTAGTAAACAAAATACTTGAAAACATGGGGAAGGAATAATAAAGGGATCCTTATGGTGAAAGGTTGGGAGTCACTTTTATAAAGGAACGAAAATTATTTGATCCTCTCCACAGGTTGCTTAACCAGTCCCTAAATAATGAAATGCTAGACTATGTGTGTTTTTGTGCTTTTGCTAAATTGGAATGTAACTTCAGGTTAGAATTTGCCTTTAGTTATTTCTTCTGTTTCAGGATTATATAACTTTGCTAATTTGGGCGTGTATGTATACATACACACATAGGATTGCAAATATGTAAAGAATTATAATGTCATGTTCTAGCATTGGAGTAAATATCAATTTCTGGGTCTCAAACTAGTTCTGTGTATAAATTCAACATGATGTGTCAAGGCAATAATTTCTCAATATTTCTTTAATTCCTCTTATTTTGTTTGCATTTGTTTTGGCTTAATTTTCTTAATTTTTCATTTTTCTAGTAAGCAAATAGTATAAAATTGTTTTAATGCCTAGACTTTGAAACAAGTTATAAATGTTTGAAATTATATAATCTACAAGCTAGTTTGCCATCCTTGGACTAACCACATATAAATCTGAGTCTCGGCTGCAAAAACAGGAAATCCCTTTAGCCAGGAAGCAGGCATTGATCAAAACATCTGTATTAAAAGCCTAGAATTTCTACTTTTAGGCAGAGGATTCCTGTTGGGACAGCTTTACCAGAAAAGAATAAAAGTGCATCTTGCATTGTTCCATAGCCTGTGGAATGGATTCATTTTTCTCCCTTGAGTTCTGGAGTGAACCCCCTGGAAGAACTCAACCTTCATACAGCTGTGCCAAAATGAAGGAGACCTGCCTCTCTGAAACGTTCACTGCTGCTTCTGTCGTTGTTGACTTGTCAGATGTAAAATTTTATTATCTCAGGATGCAAAATTACAATAAAGTACAAATCTATGTTAATGAATTGAATTGTGTGGTCTTTGTTGCATCTTTCTTTCCTCCTTCCCATCCTTGTTTGCATCATTAGAAGGTAATTATGTAAGTCTTTCTTTTATATAAAAGTTGTAGTTTGCAGATTGGCCCTTCCCACATTTGCTAGTATTATGTCTGACCCTGTAAATAATTCATACTGTATTTTGGTTTGGGGAGTCTTTGTTGCGCCCAGTGTTTGGCATTTGGCTAAGTAGAAATTTGTTTCTAAATGTCTTTGCATTCACCTTGCATATCTACCTGTAAACTATAAAATTAAAAATAAAGAACAAGTGGAATTCCACCTTACTAAGCCTAATTTTTAGTGCAAGAAATATTGAAATGTAAAGCTACTTGATAAAAGTTTTGACCTTTGTCAGCAGATTGTACAAGAAACTCAAACTGTTGATGTTTTCTGCTTGAGTTACTATTCAAGCTGATTAACATGTAATAATATGAGATTTTTAAAAAATTATGACAAACTTCTGCAAATTTAACAAAACAGCAAAATGTAGCATAACAAGAAAACTTTAGTGTTTCCCAGTATATCTTTAATAATTGTATTGAAGGGGATTCCCTGGTGGTGTTGTGGTTAGGCTTCAGCGCTCTCAACGCCATGACCTGAGTTCAATTCCCAGGCAGGGAACTACCAAAAAAAAAAGAAAACCAAAAAAACAAATAATTGTATTGAATATTTCAAAAAGCCTTTAAATTTCAAAATGTTAAAGCAGAGATGACACGCACCTACAAAGACGTTTCATAATGTTCTTAAAATTATTTTTGGAAACTTTATGAGTGGAGCAAAAATTTATACTTTTTATTGATAACTTCTTGGATATGAACTAAGATGTGCTGTGTAGAAAATACTTTTTCATGACATTTTATAATACTGGGGGTAAAAGCCACAGGCCTTTAAATCTGCCATTAAATAATATTTAACACTTCATGAGATACTTCACTTAACTAAATGTAGAAAATTCTCTGGGGGATACTAAAATTCTCCCATTGTAATTACCATAAATCTGAGTTCTAGTCCTTGTTCTGTCACCCAAGTGCAAATATCAGGACACTCCATGAGCCTGATTTTATCTATCATCCCCAAGATAGGATGTTGGGTTAGATCAAGATTACAAACCAACCTATAGCCAGTCCTCAGAAAGATGAGTTGTTTGACCTGCAATTTTTTCACATTTTTAATAGTTGCCAGAACTTTAAGAGACTTCAGGTAAAAATTCAGATTTGTTCACTGTCCACATGTGGACAATCAGCTAGAGCGCATGGCAGCCTGCCCCTTTTATATGGAGCATTTATTTTCTGTTTTGCCATGGTCATTCCTATTCGCTAGATTATATTGTTTTTTGTGTAGTTAAAAGAATTTCTTAAACCCATGTCTCTTTCAAAATTGAGAAAAAATACAGACTATGATAGATACATATATATTCCTTTTAAAATTTTGGGGTTGGGTTATGGAGAGAGAGAGGGTTTTGTTTGGTGGAAGAGAAGTGGTTACTTACAAATGACTTGCTTCATTGATTTATGTTACCTGGGTAGTTCATATCATGACCCCTGAGCTAGATGATCTCTAAAGCCTCATTTAATTCTGACATTGTGAGTTTCCATGGGATGATTCTATAACATTGGTATATTTCAAATTGTTGTGCCTTTGAAGATCTGTGTATGATGATGAATGTATCAAGATCATGAAACTGATCAGGCTTCCAAATAGAATAGTGGCATGAAAAATCCCACCTTATTGAAACATAGCCATAAGCTGGAAAGACCAACAGATTATTTTTGGAACTGATCTTTACTTCATAACTTTTCAACAAAGGTTTGGTCAGCCACCCAAAACTGCCCCTGCCTTGTTCTCTCAAGGGTGATACTGCCCAAGGTGATACCACCATGGTAAGAACTGTAAGTAGGAATCTTTCAAACCTGCCCTATGTTTTCTTATTCAGGTAGGACTACTGATTGTTTTCCTTTTCTCACACTATGTTGGACCAAAATTATTAATCTAAAAGAAAATTTAGAAAGATATTTCAAAAATAGGTTAGATTCAATATGTTTAGTTACTGCAACAAGAACAAAGTTTTTGCTTTAATAGGACTTGTATTAGGGCCTGATGAATGAAAAGTATGGACATTAAGATAACTTTTTCTTAATTATAAAAGTATTTGTTTCCATTACCAAAAAAAAGAAATAGAAGTACAGAGAAGAAAATAAAAATCTCCCATAATCTCACCTCCTGCTACTGTTTTATGTTTAAATTGCATAACATTTTATGTATGTGTGTATGGTTTATTTTTTGAAAGTTTTAATTGTGTATTGTGTACTGCTTTTATTTCCATATTTTCCCATAGTGATATGTAATCTTTGAAACTAAATTATGATTATATAGTAGTACAGTGTTTGAATATGCCAAAATTTATTCATTTCCCATTGTTTGATATTTTGTCTGTTTTCAGTGTTTTGGTATCATAAATAAGGGCTTCATTAGGATGTTTATACATAAATCTTTACCTGAATCTAATAACTTCCTTCAGATAGATTTCTATAAATTGATTATTGAGTGAAAGAGTTGAAGTCATCAAAGTTTTTAATATATATTGCAAAATTGTTTTAGGAGAAGCATAGGAGATATGACTCTCAGAAACTATTTCTGTCTTCCCTTCGATACATGGGGAGAATTATAGCAGGAATTAATAACACACTACTGAGAGGTGCTAATCATGGTGGGCTGCTGGCAGTAATTGAGAGGATCAAACTGGTATCCCCAGCAGCTAAGAATAGAACAGAGGGTCCTTGTTCCTCCAATCCATGGTATGTGAGACACCATTCTCAGCCCTGTAGAACTGTCCCTAAAAGTCAGTGCTAGTGGCCTGATCCCTTGAAAAAAGCCACCAGCTCTCAAATTCTATGATTTACAGATCTCTGATGATTGATTTAAAAACATCAGCAAATAAAATTTGTGTCAGTCTGTAATTATCCTCCCCTCCCATCTTTCAGCAGTCAGATGGGCAAGCAACATACCTAATACCCTCTTCCAAACATCAACCACATGCTTCAGAAACCATGTTTGCTGCAAATGGCAGTATTTCATTTTTTTAATGGCAGAGTAATAGTCTATTGTATATATATACCACATCTTCTTTATCCAATTGTCTATTGACAGGCTCTGGTACCTGCCGAGACCACCCTTTGGATGTGCTCCTTGTGGGTCTAATCAGTTGATACTGTTACGGTTGATGGTAGTATCCATGTATGTTGGTTCTGGGGCCTCTTGAGAGGTGCTTCTGGGCAGGCCAGGTCACCTGCTGCTTGTGACCAGCCCAGGGTTACCTGGTAGGAACTATAAAGCGATCTGTGGTGGTCGTTGTCTGTGCTGGACCTGGAGGTGTGTGAGAGAGGCTGTGCTGCAAACTGAGGATAGCTACCACCAGTACAGGGCCTAGGGTAGCTCCACAAGAAGCCCAGGGCAGCCTGAGGCCTGCTGCCACCCACTGGCTGCCTGTAAGTCTCAGCCGCTGAAAGAGCCTTGGGTAGTACAGAGGGATTAGGTGAGGCAGGGTCTAGGGAGTCACCAGGGTGAGATGAGGGTTCACCAGTTTAGTGCAGTTTCTGGTTTGGTGTCAGTGTTGAGTCTGGGGGCCACTCAGCAAAAGACACAGAACACACCAAAGCTAGCCACTGCCCACCTGGGGCCCACAGACCCCTGAGAATTGTCCAAGAAATACTGAAGCCTGGGTAAACCTGGCTGCCCAACACCGAAAGAGCCTCCAGTGGTGCACAAGTTGGGTGGGGTGGGGTTCCAGGACAGAGCAAGATGAGTTCAACAGGCCAGTGCAGATTCAGATTTGACCATGTGGGGAAGAGCTCAACACAGGAAAGAGTGTCCACCTGCGGGCTGCAAGAGAGGAGGATTCTACATGGGGACAATGGAAGCTGTCCCTCCAGTTCTCACCCTAAAGCCATACAACTCAGTCTCTGCCTGTATGTCTCTGGGAACTCCTGAGCCATTGTACCTCTGCTGAAGTCCAGGGTAAGTGCCTACAAATGAGTGAGGCTGTGCATGGGTCCTTTAAGTGGTCATCTAGATTTCCCACAGCCTTTTATCCCATCTGAACAGTGAAAATCACCACAGTTTTTCACAACGATTTTGTGCTCCTTTTCTTAGCACTGGAACCCTGTGCTAGGGAGCTCAGTGTGGGCCTGGTGTCTCTCGCTGCTAGGGGAGAACCTCCACAGCCAAGATAATCCTCATGATTTTTAACCACCACACGTGGGTATAGGATCAGCCCATTTTGCATCTCTACCCCTCCTACCAATCTCAATGTGGCTTCTTCTGTATATCCTTAGTTATATGACTTCTGTTCAGCTAGACTTCAGGCAGTTCTCAATGACGGTTCTGTGATTTAGTTGTAATTTTGATGTGGTAGTGAAAGGATGCAAGCACAGTGTGTTTACCTGCTCTGCTATCTGGTCCTGGGTCCTCCCTTGATAGCTTTTTAAATTTGACTTTATGAAGGAGTCCCTCATACATTATTTGCCATATTCTGTGTCTCTGTAGGGTTGTTTCTTACTCCCCTAAAATGACTGCCTTTACCTGCTTTACCATTTTTGGGAAGGCAAGCATGATTCCCAGTTTTCTACTAAGAGAAATATCAATGGTGTTGTTCAAAAATACCTTTTAATCTATCATGATTATTTCCTTAGGATACATTGCAGAAATGGGATTGCTAGGTTAAAGGCAAGCTGACTTTTTGATGGCTCTTGATGTGTAATACCAAATTGCACTCTATAAAGATTTACACGGAATAATTATGTCATTATCAGCAATGCATAAGTGTTCTGATTCTTGGCAACCTCTCCAACATTG
Source organism: Lyroderma lyra (assembly GCA_004026885.1). Classification (NCBI taxonomy): domain Eukaryota; kingdom Metazoa; phylum Chordata; class Mammalia; order Chiroptera; family Megadermatidae; genus Lyroderma; species Lyroderma lyra. Next base: position 88,185 of record PVJL010004063.1, read on the forward strand.
AGCTCCTTTATTATTATTATTATTATTATTATTATTATTATTATTATTATTATGAAATGTATGTAATAATTAATTCAGCTTGAATTTATTTCTAGTGAGGCTAAGCATTCTTCCAAGGATGGTTTCACATTTATAGACAGTATACCATAATTATGAAGTTAATGGCCTTTCGTGCTAGATAGACCTTAATTAAGCCACTTAGTACCTCTCCGACCTACAGCAAATTACTTAACCTCTCAAAGCCTCAGTCTTCATTTGCTCTTTTGCTGCAATGTTCAGATATATCCAAATGAGTATTTCCATCCACTAACTGCAGCATTCAAATTTACTCCATGATCTCAAAAAACAAAACAAAACAAACAAAAAACACCTGTTATTCAGTGTGAAACTGTTTCAAGGACTTTTCTCCATTTACAAGATTATTAAATATGTTTTCCTGTGGTTTCCACTATCAACAACAACGATGTTTTGTATGCCATATTGTGTAATATTTTGTAATAAACTTTTTATGTCATCAATGCCATAAGATTCTAATTTACCTATACTTAAATCTAACTGATGCCACTTAGTATGTTTTGAGTATTTTTGGCTAAAATTCAATATAATGGTAAATTTATTACCATATAACAAAAATTGAAAATAAAAATGTCATTTCTATACAAACCAGCTCAAAATGTTATTAAATTCATAAAACAGTCAAAATATCAACTTTTTATTTTTTGTGGCTTTTTGACATTTTGAAAAGAAAACTTGGGGAGTTCCCTGATGGTGTAGTGGCTTAGGGCTTTGGCACTAGTGCTGTCAGTGCTGTGGCCTGGGTTCAATTCCCAGCCAGGGAACTACCCACATACTAAAAAAAAAAAAAAAAAAAAAAAAAAAAAAAAAAAAAAAAAAAAAAAAAAAAAAAAAAAAGAAAAGAAAACTTGGAGTCAATTAACACAGTGAAAGGGTTAATATAACCAATATTAATAGTACCAAATTTTTAGTGTTGTGAGAATTCAGTGAGGCAATATCTGCAAGTAACCCAGTCTGGCATGAAGCAAAAACTCAATAAATGTTAGATATTCTTATATGATTTGTGGGTGACAGCAAATATGATGAAGAGAACACTGGACTGGTATTTTTTTAAGCCAGGATTCTAGTGTTTCCTTTTTCATTTACTAACTGTGAGGTCTTGGTGATCTAGGCTTCAGTTTCTGTGCTGTCAAATGACAAAATTCAAGACTCTGTAAAGGTTTTTTCCAGGCCTAAAATCTTTTTTTTTAATTAATACTTTATTTTTTTTAGAGTTAAGTCTTACCAAAAAAATGAGGAAGGAGTACAGAGATTTCCCATATATACTACCCTCACACATGCATAGACTCCTACTACAATCTTATACCAATATTATTTCATAATGTATACATTGTGAGACTACTCAATACATCTTTGCAAGTTCTTTATGTGAAACTTTAAATTTGTTGTTTATCATAAATAAATTCACTATTCTGTGAAGTAGACAATTCTCCTGGCTCTCTCTTGAATGAAGATGGCATCTGCCACCCACGGAGCAGCTGTCAATTCCATAAAAGAAAACAGATCTCAGTAAAGAGAAAAAAACTACCTGGGGACTCATCCAGGAACCAAATTAAGAGATATAGCTTCTGTGACCTTAGTAGGTTGCAAAATGACAGGATCTGGCATTTTGATGCATCTATACAAGATGTAGATATCTCTAAGTTGATATATTTCTGTATAAGTTGATATATTCCAGGCATTTCCATATCCCCTTTATTAGCTGGAACATTGTTTTCATTCCATCTGATAGCCACCCATGATGTATTTACCCTAAGGCAGGTAAATAAGGCCCCCTAAAAGGTTAATTTTGTTTCCCAGGGTAACATAGAGTCAGATTGCAACTTTCACCTATGTGAACTTGGGTTTGTTACTGAGGCCACCAGAAACTTTTAAGTTGGGACACCAACAGCTGTCCAACATGGGATTACCCATATGGACAAATTTACTATTCTGACAACCATTATGTTCATGACTTTCCTCTCCTTTACACAAGCTTATACATCTCACTTTTTTTTTTATTTGGGTAGTTCCCTGGCTGGTAATCAAACCTAGACCGCAGCACTGACAGTGCCGAAGCTTTAGCCACTACACCACCAGGGAACTCCATACATCTCATTTTTTTCATTGAAGACTTTCCTGGCCACCCCATATCAATGAAATCTCTGTGAAACCAATATAAATCATAACAGAATAAGTATACTAGAATTTAGCTTTTAGTTAAAATTATTACATTACCTCTTTAAGAGTCATATTTACACTGAAGTGTAGTCATGTCCTGGAGGCCTGCCTATAAAGCAAGTTTCAAAGAAGAATGTAAAAGTATACTTTGCTTAATATAATAGAAGAATGTGGCCTATTAAGCACAGGATGTACGACTGCATTTTTTTTCCTTCTCTTAAAATAATATCAGTGGGGATTTTCTGGTCAAGATGGCAGAGTAAGTAAACATTGTGCTCACCTCTTCTCAGGACCACATCAATTACAAATACAGTACAGAACAACCATCATTGAGAATCACCTGAAGTCTAGATGAATGAAGCCCTACAACGATGGACACACAGAGGAAGTCATGTTGAAACTGGTAGAAGGGGCAGAGACACAGAATAGCTGGTCTCACACCCACGTGATAACATTAAAAATTGGAAGGCATATCTCGGCTGCAGAGGTACCCTTTAGAGAAGCGAGAGGTCTCAGTCCCACACAAAGCTCCCCAGCCCAAAGTTTCCATTGCTGGGAAGAAAAGACCCCATAGCTTCTAGCTGTGAAAACCAGTGGAGGTTGTGGTTGAGTCAGCCGAAGGGTGGCTGTAGTCCCAGGAGCTCCTCTTAAAGTGTTGGTGCATAGAATTACTCACTGACAGAGTCACTTGCTCTGAGCTCCAGCTCTGGAGCAACAGCTTAAAAGGCACCAGGGACCTACAGGGAGAAACTGAATTGTGTAGCTTCAGGAGGTAGGGCTGGAGAGGCAGCTTTCCCCCAGAGGGAGGAGCTGGTGGAAGCCATTCTTTCTTTGTTCAGCCCTCCCCCTCCCTGCATGCAGACACAGGGAGAGGCCATATGGCTATCAGCTTTTGTTGGCCGGATCTAGAGATTTCCTAAGACCCTACCCCACCCAACCTTTGGACACACTCGAGCTGCTTACAGCGGCTTTTCCCTACAACCTATTTTAGTTCATGCTGCAGATTTCATAACATCTTTCTAAGATTCACAAAACCCAAATAAGCAGCATCTAGATGGCTTTGGCATGTCCTTACCACTGGCTTAGCAGTTCTGAGGTTAGCACTAGTGGTAACTAACCTTGGTTCACAGATTGGCCTCTTGAGTCACCTCAAAGACCACTTTGGGGGAGTTCCCTGATGGTGTAGTGGCTTAGGGTTTCGGCGCTGGCGCTGTCAGCGCTGTGGCCTGGGTTCGATTCCCAGCCGGGGAACTACCCGCATACCAAAAAAGCAAAAAAACAAAAAAAAAAACAAAAAAAAAAACCAAAGACCACTTTGGGTGGTGACCATCTACAGATTATTTTGTGCCTCATACCAGGTGGCCTAAGCAAGGACACAGACTATGCCTACATATGACTTGCAGTGGATCCCTTTCAGGAGGCCCCAGGGCTGGCACGCCTAGTGGCCAGCTTCAGACCAAACCAGAACATCACCTGGCAGCCTCCAAGGACAATACACCCAAAGGGCATACTGGGCAAGCACCAGAGCCCTTCTAAAGCAAACCCTGCTCTGTAGGGTCAGGCCTTACACCACAGCTCCTCCACTGTAGTCATGACTAGTCCTTACAACCAATCAGCGTGGGTGTCAATCCCTCCCACTGATGTGCAAAAAGCAACCAAGGCTCAACAATAACAGGGAGGGCACACACAACCTACACAAGGAACATACCTGGAGCACTCAGCTCTGGTTTTCAGAATGACTGTACCACTGGGTTCCACAAGGTACCTACTACATAAGAAGGTATGATAAAAAAAAATGCAGTGAATGTTTAAATAAAAAAAGTATTACAGTAAAAGACACATTGCCATTAATCTGCCTCAAAATACTCCCCTTCACTTCGAACACACTTATCCCATTGCTATTGCCACTTTCTGAGGTAGTTCTGGAAGTCTTCCTTTGTGAGTGTCTGAGAAATGGACAAACGGTTTCATCCTCCATCATGACAACACTCTGTGTCACACATCACTTCTGATATGGAAATTTCTGTCAAATAAAAACATTATGATGTGTCCTCATCCACCTTATTCACTGGATCTGGCACTGTGCAACTTCTGGTTGTTCCACAAAGTCAAAATTACTATGAAAGGTGGAGTTCCCTGGTGGTGTAGTGGCTTAAGGCTTCGGCGCTGGTGCTTGTCAACGCTGCAGCCTGGGTTCGATTCTCAGCCAGGGAACTACCCACATACCTAAATAAATAAATAAATAAAACAATAAAATAGTTTAAAAAAATTACTACGAAAGGTAAACATTTTGAATTGATTCAGGACATCAATGCAGCCACAACAGTGCAACTAAAGACAAAAGAAAAGGACTTCTGGAATTGCTTCAGAAAGTGGCAAAAACAATGGGATAAGTGTATTTGAAGCAAAAGAGGTATTTTGAGGGGATTAATGGATAGGTGTCTTTTACTGTAATAATTTTTTTAATTTAAACATCCATTTTTTAAAAATCATATCTTGTAAGGCTACTCTCCTAAGACCAAGAGGCATAGCAGTCCTACCTAATACATAGAAACCAACACAAGGAGGCAATCAAAATGAAGAGACAAACATCTCCCAAATGAAAGAACAGAACAAATCTCCAGAAAAACAAACAAAAACAAAAACAAAAAGATGCAGACAAGCAATCTACCAGATACAGAATTCAAAACACTGGATGCTCAATGATCTCAGGAAAAACTTCAACAAAGGGATAGAAAACATAAAAATGAAGATAGAAAACATAGAAAAGAACCAGTCCGGGAATTCCCTGATGGTGTAGTGGCTTAAGGCTTTGGCATTGGTGCTGTCAGCGCTGCGGCCTGGGTTCGATTCCCAGTCAGGGAGCTACCCACATACCAAAAAGCAAAAACAAAACAAAACAAAACAAAACAAAAACCAGAGAGGATTTACACTTGAGTCTGAAGAGAAATTTGCATTGAAGGCAGCCTGTTTCTTGCTAATAAAGAGGCATGAAGTGACATTTAAAAAAAAAAAAAAAGAACCAGTCAGAAATAAAGACTACAATAACTGAAATGAAGACTACATTACAGGAAATCAACAGTAGATTAGATGAAATAGAAAATCAAATCAATGATTTAGAACATAAGGTAGTAGCAAACACCTAATCAGAACAACAACAACAAAAAAAAATCCAGAAAAATGAGGTTAGTTTAAGGGACCTCTGGGACAACATCAAACACACCAACATTCACATCATAGGAGTACCAGAGGAGAAGTGAGAGAGCAAGGAATTGAAAACCTATTTGAAGAAATAATGACTGAAAACTTCCCTATCCTGGTGAAGCAAATAGATATACAAACCCAGGAAGCACAGAGTCCAAAACAAGATGAACCCAGAGAAGCCCAGCCAAGACATATCATTATTAAAATGCCAATGTTACAAAGACAGAATTTTGAAAGCAGCAATAGAAAAGCAGTTAGTTACCTATAAGAGAGCTCCCATAAGCCTATGAGCTAATTTGTCAACAGAAACTTTGCAGGCAAGAGAGGATTGACAGAAAGTATTCAAAGTGATGAAAAGCAAGAACTTACAACTAAGATTGTTCTACCCAGCATAGCTATCATTTAGAATCAAAAGACAGATAAAGTGTTTCCTAGACAAGAAAAAGTTGAAGGAGTTCATTACTACCAAGCCAGTATTACAAAGAAACTTAGAAGGACTTCTTTAAGATAAAAAGAAAACAAAATATAAAAAATATGAATAATAAAATGTCAATAACTACATATCTATCAACAATTACTTTAAATGTCAATGGATTTAGTGCTTCCATTAAAAAATAGGGTGGCTGAATTGATTAGAAAACAATATCCATAAATACACTACCTACAAGAGACTCACTCCAGATGGAAAAACATACACAAACTGAAAGTAAAGGAATGAGAAAAAGCATTTCATGAAAATGGAAACAAACAAACAAAAAACTGAGGTAGCAATACTTATACCAGACAAAATAGACTTCAAAATAAAGGCTATAACAAGAGACAAAGAAGGACCCAGTAATCCCACTTTCGGGTATTTACCCGAGAAAACCCAAAACTCTAGTTTGAGGGCACATCTGCATTCATATATTCATTGTAGCATTGTTTACAATGGCCAAGATGTAGAGGCAGCCTGAGTGTCTGTCGGTGAATGAATGGATAAGAAGTAGGTGGTACATATATACAATGGAATATTGCTCGGCCGTGGCCGTGGATGAAAATGGTTCTTGCCATCTATGGCAGCATGAATGGACCTGGAGGGTATTGTGCTGAGCTGGGTATGTCAGGAAGAGAAAGATATGCAATCCAATTCCACAAACATGTAGAATCCAAAGAACAAAATGAACAAATGAACAAAACAGAAACAAACTCACAGATACAGAAAATATTTTGATGGTTGCGAGACGGGAGGGGGTACGGGAATGAGTTAAAAAGGGGAAGAAATTAAGAAGTATAAATTGATTGTTACTCAGTACTCATGGGGATGTAGGGTATAGCATAAGGAATATAGTCAATAATATTGTATTAACTATGTACACATAGTATCAGGTGGGTATTAGATTTATCGGGGTGATAGATGGGAGGGGGGTTGGGGACAAGATAAAAAATGAAGGAATTAAGAAGTTCAAATTTTTAGTTACAAAATAGTTGTGAGGACGCAAAGTAAAGTATAGAGAATATAGTCAATAATATGGTAATAACTCTGTATAGTGCCAGATGGATAGTAAACTAGTCAGGGGATCACTTCTTAAATTATATGAATGTCTAACCAATAAGCTGTTCACCTGAAATTAATATAAAATAGTATTGAATGTCAAAATAAAAAAATAAAGTGTAAAAAAAAGATAATATCACTCACAATCCCAAGATTTCCTGCAGAACACTGTGAGCAGGAAAGACCACCTCACCATAGTCAAGAAGACCATGCACAGGATACTGCTAAGAACTCAATAAATTAGATTAAGAAAATGCAGAAGCTTCCACAAGAACTAACCAATCAACACAGCCCATGACCCTGAACCCCTTACTCATGAGTACTCATGATTTTTTGCCTTTAAAACCTCTGATTATTAAAAAATGATAAAACCCCCAATTATAAGCCATCAGAGAATTCAGACTTTTAAGCGAGTTTCCTGTTCTTGCATGGCGCCTTGCCATAAATGAACTCTAACTTGCCAATACAATCACAATGTTCAGTGTTTAGTGCTGTTGTGTGCTGGGCAGATGAATTCTCTTCCTGTTTGATTACACCTGCAGACCTCTGTCCCATTTCTTAGACAATTAACAATTGCATATACAGTCATATGTACCTTAACAGGAACACATTCTGATAAATGCGTCATTAGGCAGTTTTGTTGTGTGAATGTCATAGAGGAACTTACAGAAACCTGGATGCTATAGTCTACTACACATCTACTCTATATAGTAGACTTTCCATTAACCAGAACTCAAGCAAACTGCACTCTCAGGCAACCAGCAAAAAAATCAAAGAAATAATACTTTAAATAAAAATTAAAATAAAATCAATTTCTAGTGGAAATGTAAGTTTCAACTTGGTGCACCACATGGCATACCATGAGTAAGCCCATGCTTCAAGCATCACGTTTGTCTCCGACTCTCCACAATTCACCTTGTGTAAACATACCAGTAAGTAGGGATTTATTATGATTCAAATTTTGTATTCTCACCCAATCCCACGTATGCCAAAAAAAAGTCCCAAGTAAGCCTAAAAGCATAGTGTTTACTCTCAAGCAGAAGATGGAAATATGCAAGAGGCTTGAGAAAGGTGAGAGTTGTACAGTGCTTATGGAGATGTTTAATGTCAATTCATCAACAATCTATGACATTAAGATTCCATCTCAAAAGATAAAGTAGTTTTATGTTAAGGTGGGAAGTGACAAGAGTGTGGAGAAGAAGCATCATACTCTTCCTGCACCAAAAATGGATGTGCTCAACCAGGCCCTGTATGAACGGTTTTCACTGAAAATGTCTGACGGTGGTTGTATTTCTGGACTCATGTAAAAAGTGAGAGAATTCCATGAGAAAATGAACACCGAAGGTCAATGTTCATTTTCAAGTGGCTAGCTTACCCAATTTAAGGTTTGTCACAGCACCAATAAGTTGGACTTGTCAGATGAGCAGAAATCTGAGGATTTTGAGGCTACAGCTTTATTTCGTGATGTGTTTAGTGAATTGATTGCAGAAAATAGCTTGACCCCAGAGCAGATTTATAAGGCAGATGAAGCTGGATTAATGTGGAAGTGTCTGCCTAATTCTACTTTGGCTGATGATAATAACAAGGTAGTTCACAGGTTCAAGCTAAATAAAGAGCATATAACTGTGCTCATTTGTGCAAATGCATCAGGAAATACTAAGGTAAAGTTGGGTATGGTCAGCAAAATTGTTAAACCAGGTACGTTAAAGGCTCAACTAACCTTGCTGTACATTATCATGCACAGAGTAACAGTTGATTGGCTGCAGCAATTTTTACCAAGTGGTTTCATTATTTGTTTGTCCCCAGTGTTAAAGAAAATTTATGAAAGAAAGGAATACCAGAGAATAGTAAAGTTCTGTTGCTGCTGAATAACTGTCGCACACATCCTCCTGCAGAAGAGCTCATTAATAGCAACATTTTTATGTTATTATTTTCCAGCTGACGATCAATCACTATCACTGGATGAAAGAGTGATACAGAATGTAAAAATGTTTTATAGGCATGGGTTCATGCAAAAATGACTAATTTTGATGGGACAATTTTGGACTTTCAGAAAAAATATAATCTCAATGATGCTATCTACACTTTCAGTTGTGCTTGGGATTCTGTGAGAAGTGAAACCTATGGAAATGTTGGAGAAAGTCATGGCCAGCTAGCTGTGATGTCTGTGGAATCCTTCTCCTTCTCCTTCAACTTTGAGGGGTTTCCAGTCAATAGTGCAGATGCCAGTAGCAGAGTTTATGATGAAATCTTTCAGTTGACTCTGCTAATGACAAAATGAATTTCTCTCGAGCTGAACTCAATGATTGGCATGCTGTGGATGAAGCTATTCCAGTAACTCATACACTCAATACAGAAGACATCATAGAAGCTGTTGCAAATCATGGAAAAATGGATGCTGCAGAAGAGAAAGAGAGTGATAACAATGGGTGTGAGGTGGAAAAAAGCACCCTGGCAAGGAGCCACTGCAGCATTTGAAACTCAGCTTTTGCATAACAGCAACCCTTCTTCACTTCTCAACATATTAAGCAACTGCACATCATGCAAAACCCAACTTTGCATGAGAGGTATAAGGTCTCAAAGCAAGCTGATATTCATTCATTTGTGAGCTGCTCACAAGTTGGCCAATACAGCATCAGCAACTGATGCAGATCCAAAGCCATCCACATCCAGTTTTCCTGATCCTGTCCTATCTACATAATCAGATCCTGATGATACTGATGCGATGTCTGCCCAGTAAATTCTCTACCCCTAGTGTAATGGTTTTATATGTGTATATGTGGTTTTCCTAAAGTATTTGAAGTTAAAAAAATTATGTTAGTGACGTTCATTAAGTTTAAAAGTTTATTGACTGCTATTTAAAATTGCACACTGCATTCACAAAGTGGTTTTCATAATGAAACTCTGTTACATTGTTTGTCTTTGTCTTGATTTGATTTTAATTACTGTATTTCAATTAACATCAAGTCAATACAGAGTTTATGGTCAGGGCTATTTTCAATAGTAACTCTCAAGCAACCAGAAATTACATTTATCTGGCATCTACTAGTCCCCATGGGTGCTGGTTAATTGAGAGTCTACTGTATGATATAGTCTATTGCCCTGTAAGGGAGAAAAAATAATTTCCCCTTTACTCTTCTGGGTTCTTGGCTGAGACATCCCTGTTATAAAGAACAGATTAACAGGAGAGAAACAAAAGTTTAATAATATGTATACTTCCTGTGTATGGGAGAGACCCGGGAAAACTGAGTAACTCACCAAAATGGCTGAAGCTACCATCTTAAATATTATCTTCAGCTAAAGACAAAGGAAGGTGTTGGGAGTAGAGCAGTGAGTCAGTTATGGAAGGTTACCAGGAATAGGACAGTAAACAAGGGTAAAGTTATGCAGATTTAAGTTGATTGTCTTTGATAAGAGTTTGCAGAAATTGGCATCCCCCTCTTCCTGGTACTGTGAGGGAGATGCCCTTACAAATGGATATTTCCCTTACAAATGCAAATGTCTCTTATAAAGGGTAACTTCTACTTGGTTTTCAGATCTTCTTCTAGGTCTGCTGTTTCTTAAAAATTAGCCAGCCTAAAATAATCCTTATGCCAATTAGGTATATTTTGACATGACAAATTGTGTTCTCCTACAGCTCTTAGGCAACAAACCTAAAGCATGTTACTGTACTGAGTACTGTAGATAATTGTAGTAAAATACTATTTGTGCAATGTGCCGCACTATGATGTAACAGGTGATAGGAATTTTTGAGCTTCATTATAATCTTATGGATCCACTGTGGTATATGTAGTCCTTTTTTTTTTTTTTTGCTGAAAAGTTGTTATGTACCACATGACTGTAGTATATGCTAGTTCTGCATGTGTCTATATTTCCTATTATAATCAAATATCCTGATTTTTAAGTTATAGTACAGATTTTAATGTTCAAATGTCTCCATAGGAATATGTGTACTTGTCAGACCACAAATCCCAACTCTTAGTACAGAAAATAGAAGTGCTTATAGTATTGCACCCACAGTTAACAACATTATGCCATCAAGGGGAGCGGGGGGACATGTTTTAGATTATATCTTCCTGAAGGGTTCCCTAGTATGGGATTGAGAACACGTTAGGTATTAAGTAAGGCAGATTGATCAGCAGCTGGGTCAGT
>PVJL010004063.1:99406-140033 GCA_004026885.1 Lyroderma lyra
AAAAAAAAAAAAAAAAAAAAAAAAAAAAAAAAAAAAAAAAAAAAAAAAAAAAAAAAAAAAAAAAAAAAAAAAAAAAAAAAAAAAAAAAAAAAAAAAAAAAAAAAAAAAAAAAAAAAAAAAAAAAAAGCCACATACTAAACCTGACAAGTTCAGGGGAGGCCAGCATGGCAGGCCCTACAAACTCGGAGATCAAAAGTAAGGACATAAAATGGTCTGAACATAAAAATTCCTAACTAAGGTGGGCCATGGCCAGTAGTCACATCCTTGCCCTGTGACTTCCTTAACAAAGTTCAATGTTTACCTAAAGTGAGCCTATCTATATAGAGTCTTTCTGCATCTACGATAACATACTATTGGAATGTCTGAGTAATCTCTTTCCCCCACCCTCCACCCCCTAGGACACAACTCACCACACCAGAGCAGGAAACTGCAGAATATCTCCTTGTCATGGTATTGTTCCCCAATTATCATATCTATGTGCTGTAAAATGCTATTAACTATCCTGTACCCACCAATGTAAAAGAAGTATCTGTCTCTCCATTTTACTTCTTATCCAATCCCAGAGATTTCCCCACTTTGCTTTCTCCCGCCCTCTTAATCTACCACCAATGAATCTCATGTAACCCTCCTCCTTTGAATTTATAAAATAAACTGCAAAACCGCCATTTTCCAGAACATTTTCCAAACCTTTGAAATTTTGCTTCCAAGCAATTGTTGTCAGTTTGGTTCAAATAAACTCTTACAAACTTTCTCTTAGGCTGGATATTTTTTCATGGACATCACTTCGTGCAGTTTGGCAGGATTCCAAAGAAGCCCACCCAGGGCCACCCAATGGACCCAGATCCGGTGCTAAGTACCAGCAGGGGCCCACTGTGCCCTACCGGCTTCCTGCTTCGCATCAGGTGAACTTGGGTGAGTTTCTCTTGGAATTCCAGACTTTCCTGTTTTAAGGTAGGAAGCTCTGACTTTATTTGAACTGCTTTATTTTGTTTTGGTTTTGGTTTTGTTTTTTGGGGGCAGTAGTTCCCTGGCTGGGAATCGAACTCAAGCTGCAGTGTTGAGAGTGCTGAAGCCTAGCCACTACATAACCAGAGATACCCTGCTTTTTTCTTTTTTTTTTAATCCTCGAGGTGGCATTAAAGGTTAAGGGTTGAGATAACCCAGGCAAGGACAAGAGTTTAGGTAACTCAGAGACAGGAGAGAAATGGGTGGCTGTTTTTTAATTTTGGCTTTTCAATTGGAATTGCTTACTGCAAGTCTGAACAAAACCTTTCGCTGGATAAATGAATGTCTGAACTCATTCAGCTATAAAGATAAGGGGAATTTATTCCCTCCAGCTCTAATTTTGGGTATTCTTAGGTGACTAAGACTATGTGGAGGTGTTTGAAGGTGCTCCTCAAAACATGCAGTGGCCCCACAGGGAATTCCAACACAACTAATTAACTAACTGACTCATCTGGGGACACACACATACAGGCTGGTTACCTAGTGCTCCAAGTCTTCACAGTTGTATCAGACAACTGGGGAGAGAAACAGAGACATATAAGAGGGTTGAAGCAACTCGGGAGGTGATAGCTCCTTGGAGCTCAACCCATAAGCAGCACACTTAAACCTACCACACATTATGACTAGAAATTTGTTCAGACTCTGCAGAGCTAAAAAAATAAACTAAAATTAACCTGGAAATTGTGCCTCCAAGGCCGACAAGCTCCCAAACCCCAGACCCCTTAATACTCGTGCAGATACACTGTTCCTAGAGAGTTTTTACTTGCAAGTAGTTACAGAAATGGAAAGATTTAACTAGAAGTGATAATCAATTTTAGATGGCCAAAATGAAGCTCTTTTGACATCTAAATTAATTTTTTGTGTGCGTAATTAACTGAATGAATGGGAGGCTTACTTCAGTTGGCAATTTGAAGCCTCTGAAAAGCAGCACAGAGAGCCAGCACTTCTTCTCTCCAGGAGGCTAGAAATTCGGACTGTCTCTGAACTAAAGAAGGTTTCTGAAGCTGCCAACACCCTGCTTTTCCCTCTTCTCCAACGGTCCCACTCTATCATTTTACTTTGTAATCCAGGCTTGACTGTCCTTTTTTATTCCTATCTATCTTCTTACACTTCTATTGTGGCTCCCTACTGACCTAGGGGACACTCAATAACTACACCAGGATTCAATAACTAGACCAGGATAGATAGGAAAAAAAAATTCTGGCAGCTCTCTTTACAGAAAAGCCAGTCTCAAACAGAGGGAAACCAGCAAATGTATACAAAACTGACTCTACTAAAGATTTCTCCACCCTCTGCAGGACTACAATGTGTTAAAAAAAGAATTTAAATTAGCTGTTAGAGTATGTGATCCTGGCTATTCGACCTATTATAATTAACGCACCTATTGGTTTCTGAGAGCAAGGCAACAGAATTACTAAATAGTATTTGCTGAGAAAACTCTTTTTCTGGGGATGGGGGTGGGGGGAGTTCCCTGGCTGGGAATCGATGAGGAAACTCTTGTAGTGAAGTCTGCAATTGTTGGTAATCCTGTTTTCTGTGTTTGTTTATATTTTATGTAATGTCTTAAGCCAAACCCTCAACCCTTTTCTTTTTCCAACCTCCTTGAAAAGTGTTTTCTGATGTCTGTATTTGTTTTATATGTAATGTAAGTTGGGGGCAATTGGAAGATCTTAGGTCCTTTGTGCAATTGCTGGTAGTTCTGTTTATACGTTTGCTCTGTGATATCTGTTTTATCTTTTGTATATAACGAATTGTTTACCTCAGGATGGTATTAACCAGATTAAGTAAGTATGGCATCTTTTATATACCTAGGTTTATTTTAAAACATCAATTTGTGTGATGATTGACTTTAAGATCTCTGGGCATTACTAATAATGTATTGTATGATATATATGCTTAAATATGGTTTCCTAAATTTTTGGTAACTTGAAACCTTAGAGTTTTGCTAAGTTAAATGATAAATTATTGAATATCCAGGTACTTAAAACTATAGTACTGAAATATTGTTGGCTAGGTCTGAATTCACCCATTTTTAGTTTCTTGTTACAGAGTACTTAAAAGATAAATTAAGATGTGTGTAATGTGTTTTATACTTTATTGAAAATGTGATTCTAAAAAAATTGTAGATATATTGCTATATACTTCTAAAGGTTGCAAAGTGTGTTTGTGAATTTGCCATTGGAAATGCTGATTGCTTGCTTTTTAGTTGTCAGCAGAAATTAAGATTATGGATCTTAAGTAATATGATAGAAAATTATGTACATTTTTTAAGGAAGGTATAGGGTATGGGCATACATTTTTGAAGGAACTGAAAGTAGTTTTTCCTAAGGATTTTTTTTTTTCTGAATAAGTAAGGAGAGATGAATTAAGTGGGACTGGAAAAGTTGTAGGTTTGTGAAGAAAAATCTTGAGAAATTTTTATATGGTTAAGCTAAATACAATTAATTAAGTGATTTTAAATATCAAAAGTAAGCCAGTGAAAAATTAGAATTGAGAGTTCTCTGTGTTAAGTAGATCAGTTTCTTGGACTATTGGTCTGCACTTGATACTATGAAAAGTTTTCTGCCTAAAAAAGCAAAGAGCTCTGGAGCTCACAGACAGGGACAATGCCCACTCTCAGCAGGAAGTAGCAAGAGGGGTTATTGTCCCTTACCCTTGCAACCATACTGACTTTATAGAAATAAAATGAACATATGACAGGGGAAAATGTAGGAGTGAAACTGAAGAAATCAATAATTTATTTCCTGCTTCATTAACCTACTTAGTCTGTTTTGTTAATCTACTTATACTTTGAATCACTTAATAATTTTTGTTTTCTCTTTTGTCCCCTTTCTTGAGGACACACATAACCTTAACCCAGTTATTTCTTATTTTTTAGGCCACCAATTTAAAAGAAATATCTGTCTGTTCAATTTACTTGTTATCCAATCCCAGAGGTTTCCCCGCTTTGCTTTCTCCTTCCCTCTTAATCTACCATCAATGAATTTCATGTGACCCTCCTCTTTTTATTTTAATTTATAAGGTAAATTGCAAAACTGCCATTTTCCGGAGCATTTTCTCAGTCCTTTGAGATTTTGCTTCCTGGTAATTGTCATCAGTTTCGCTCAAACTCTTATAAGCCTTCTCTTAGGCTAGATGTCTTTTTGTTGACGCTACTCTACAAATGACTTGTATATAGCTTGTAATTAGTGGCTATATGATACACTGCAAAAATGCTTTATAATCCCATTTGCTTTCAGTCTTCCCTTTACTAAACCGGTCTGATGGGGACTTTACATATCTAACCATCACTTTACATATCTAAAGGGCTTTTAACATTTTCACCGCCTTTTTGTCTTCTTTTATTAACTCCCCCCACCCAAAACCAAAATCTGCTAGATAGGTAGATCAGGCATTATTATCTTCATTTTAAAGATAAGGAAATCAGCCCTGAAAGGAAAAGTGATTGACCCCAGGTCACAGAACAGAATCGTAACCTTCCTACTAATGTTGACCTCATGTTGCTGAATTTCTGACTGTCAATCCTTGCCACCTTCCCTATTTTGAACCTTTGGTTTTTACAAGATAGAAGTATCCTGGTTTATCTTTTTTTTTTTAAATTCATTTTTATTGTTAGACTTATTGGGGTGACATCTGTTAGCAAGGGATACGTAGGATTCAGGCATACAATTCTGCAGTGCATTGTCAACTTGATGTATAATAAGTTCACCACCTAGTGTGACTTCTCTTTCTATCACCTCATATTTATCTTTACAATGGGAACTGGAGTATTTGAGCAAGGAGGAAACTTACAGATCCTCTAGTCCCACTGTCTCATTTGATAAGCGCGGAAACATCACCAGGGTCAAAAGTTAAAGCTAATCTTCAAACAGAATTTGAACTGACTGGTCAGCTGCTTTATTCTCTCTTACCTATGTCTACTACCTAGCATCTTTGCAATCAAATCTCTCAGACTTGTCTTAACCCCTTTGATCTCTAAAATTAACACAACAGAAATTCAGATCAGGCTCTTGAGCCACTCTCCTTGCTTGAGCCCGCTCCTACCTCTTTGGAGTGTACTTCCTCTCCAATAAACTATCTCTTTGTTTTATCTCTATAAAAAAAAAAGAAATTCAGATCAGATAAATGAAAGGCCATGTCAATGCTGATTTACCATTTTTCTCAGTCTGAGCCAATACATAACAAGCTAGAGAGTCTGAAAGAATGAAAGAAAACTGGGAAATTACTGTGCATGTTTCACAGTGTGTACATATTTATGAAATGATGTGCAATTTAGTACCTATTACTTAATATTACACAAAGATCTTGAATCTCCTGTATCAAACTAAGATGGCTATAAACAAAAAGATATAGAATAATGAGTGTTGGTGAGGTGTACAGAAATTGAAACCTTTATATAGTAATTTTGGTTGGAATGCAAAATGTGATACAGTCACTGTGGAAGGCAGTTTGGGAATTTCTCAAAAACTTAAACATAAAATTACCACATGACCCAACAATTTCACTTCTGGGTATGTACCCAAGGTAGCTGAAAGCATATGTCCACTCAAAAACTAGTACATCAATGCTCACAGCAACAATAATATCTCAAAAGTGAAAATAATCCAATGTCTAGCAGTTGAATGCAAAAGGTGGTATATCTATGCAGTGGAATGGAATATATTTGGCAATAAAAAAAATGAAGTACTGCAACATGGATGAGTAAGAAGGCAGTCACAAAAGATCACATATTTCATTTACATGGAATGTCCAGAATGGGCAAATCATGGGTATTCCACATCCTTTCTGCTATACTCAGAATGTCCACATGAACAAAAGGTCATTAATAGGGCTCAGGAATAGCATAGCTTAGAAGAAAGATTAATGTTGAGTATTTAAATGTGGGAGAGAGCATTGATTTGGGAATTTTCTGTTTTGTAGTAATTGTGCAGGGAAATAAAACATCGATAGTAGGTAGAATAATGTCCAAGAAACATCCAAGCTCTAATTCCTGTGGATATACTCTGCTACATAGCAAGAAGAAATTAAAGCTGTTAATCAGCTGACCTTGAAATGAAGAGATTATCCTGGATTAGCAGGGTAGGCCCAATGTAATCACAAGGGTCCTCATAAGTGAAAAAGAGAGGCAGGAGAGTCAGTGTCAGATACAGCATGATACTCTACCAGCCATTGTTGATTTTGATATAGAAGAAGGGAACCAGAGTCAAGGAATGTGGGTGGCCTCTACAAGCTGAAAAAAGCTAGGAAACAGACTCATTCTTTAGTATCTCTGGAAGGAACACAACCAGGGAAAGTGGAAGAAAGACATCACTTTTAAACACTGCAGAGAACCCCAGCCAGGTAACAAGCTCAGGCCAATCTATGAGGGCTGTTGGGAAAGTATCCAGTCATGTTATATGAAAAACAGAGGCATTTATGGCTGGATTTTTCCCAGATAACCCTCATATACATATATTTGATATCGCTTAATTCCATTTTTGTTTGTCTTCCACAAAGGAACCTTCAGTTCTTCTATATCTTTTTTTTCTTTTTATTTCCAAGGTTTATTTCTTATACCATTTTCATTCCATAGCTTTTATAGACCAGTTAACTCCTTTATAGATTCCAAATCCTTCTTTTTAAATATATACAGTTATAATCATTTATGACTCCAAAATTGAAAACCCAGAATGTGGATTTTTCAGGCTGTTTATTTTATTTCTAGGAATGTTGTATACAGAAAACAGAGGGAAGGTAAATGAAGGGTGGCAACATGGTGACTAGACAGGTATTTAATAGGTCTGAGTCATATGAGTACTACTTTCTTTTATATATGTATGTATGTGTGTGTGTGTGTATGTATGTGTGTGTGTATATATATATATATATATATATATATATATATATATATATGTAGCTCCCTGGCTGGGGATCGAACCCAGGCTGCAGCGTGGAGAGTGCCAAAGCCTTAGCCACTACACCACCAAGGAACTCCATGAGTACTACTTTCTCTGTACAAATTATCTGCAATTTCAAGTAACTAAACTTTCAGACCTCAAGGTCCTCCCCTTTTAAATAAGAAACTTCAACCAGATAATTTATAAAGTTAGCATTTTTTCAACTGTCTCTTTTCTCAATCAAACTAGTGTGTTGTTTGTTTGTTTGTTTTTCAAACTAGTGTGTTTTAAGCCCACTCCCTAGTTAAAAACAAAAATGACTTTGGTCGATTAGTGTTTCTAGTGGCTAACACCCTAGCAGGTCATCAGGACACTCCCCAATCCTCCAAAAAGTATAGGAAGATTCTGTGATGACCTTTGGGGCATAGCAATCACACACTCTTATAGTTACATGCTTCCTTGGGACCATCTTTCTCCTCATATTCTATAACTCTCTCTCTTTTTAAAGGGTCTTGAGGATCATGAAAACAAACAGCAACAATCCCAGCATCTACAATCACCATGCCGCCACCACCTAAACAGCTTCACTCTCCAACACACACACCTTTTTAGCAACAGCCACAATTTGCAGCCTCATCAGGCCCTTCCCTTCTCCCAGTCACTGGACCTTTACTATAGTATAGTCTCCACTCTTCCCTTTCAGTTTCATCAATGCCACCAATTCTCCATCTCAAAGTAGGTCAGTCTCAACTGTATTAGAAGCATTGACAAAGGTAAAGCCTGCCCATACTCTTCAAAGATGTTGCATCCAGTCAATCCTTGATCCTTTCAAGGGGATATAATTATTCAAATATAAGTAGGTAATATAGCAAAATATGTCGTTCAAGTTTTAAACCAAGTACATTGCAAACAAACTGACGACTTACCTGAGCTACCTTTTTTTTCACTTTCATGTGATATAATATTGGGTCCATAAATATAACACAGTTAATTCTCTAAAGTAACACATACTCATTAGTCAGCAAATTAGAATGCTTCTGCTGCCATATCTGTTAACGAAATGATTTGCTTGTAGGCCAAGGATTTGAAAACTTCTTCTGTAAAGGGGCAAAGAATAAATAAATGAGGCCAGGGCTTTGCAACCTCAGCAGTACTGCCATTTTGGACCAGATAATTCTTTGTTGTGGGAAGCTTTCCTATCCACTGTAGGATGCTTAGCAGTGAGCATCCCTGGCTCCCACAAACTAAGTGCCAATTTGGGACAACAAAACATCTCCTTAGGGAGCAAAATTGCTCCCACTCAGGAATGAGTGGTAGAGGTTTTCTAGTCCACATGCTCTTTGTCACTCATTGTAGCACAAGGAAAATGAACAACATAAAAAAGAATATAATACATGGGAAATTACATGAAATTCAAATTTTATTTTCCATCATTGTAAAAACCATTCTTAGATTGTGGGCCATATAAAAACAGGTGGTGAGCCATAGTTTTGCAATTACTGTTTAATTTTAGTCATATGTTTTCTTTAAACCTATATATCCAAATAATATTATTTCAGCATATGATCACTATGAAAATTATTTATATTTTTACATAATCTTTAAAATAAATCCAGTGTGTATTTTATACTTACAGCACATCTCAAGTTAGGCTAACTACATCTTATGTACTTAATAGCTGTATATGGCTAGTGGCTACCATATTGAGCATGATAGCCTAGAATATTTGAGTTTAAATTATTGGCATACTGACTCTCAAGGGGCCCTAGTCAATGAGGACAAAAGATCACTTTCTCTTTGAAAGTAAAGCCCTCTAACTCCTGTTATTGGCTCAAGCCCACCAAGGTTGAGGGTTTCTATCAGGAAAGAATGTACTATTGGGAACCCACCATTACAATTTTCACTCAATTTGTGATTATATTTCTGACTGGCAATTCAAAATGTTTATGTGGCATATCAATTTCTTTCTTGCTATTTCAAATAAAATGAATCAATCTTAGAAGTTCTGGTAAACAATGAGTACTTGGTTATAACCAACTTTCTGGATCTACAAAGCTCAGACTTCACCCATGCTACACTAGCCTTGGCATCCCTAAAACAGCCAAATAGCCTTCATTTTTTCACTCAACAGGTATCTAGTATGTGTCAGTCAGTGCAATGTAAAAAGAGCCATCCATTGAAAAATCTGTGTAAATATATTCTACAGAAGGGTGATTTTAAAATAGTAAACATATGAGAGCTTATAATTGACATCTCACAGTCAAAAAACACAATTTCATATATATATATATATACACACACACACACACACACACATATATATGAGTATATATATTCACATACATAATAAAATGGTCAATATTCAAAGAAAACAATAAAAACACAGATAGTCTTCCTTGCACATTTCTAGAATGCATGGATTTCAGTGACCAGGCTTTAGTTAAAGCCAGACATCACATAAATAAGGAATCTGTGGTGGTGACCAACCCGTTTTGAATTGACAGCTTGCATCTTCATTAGGGACTGACTTTCAGCATACCAAAACAGTACCTGTTAAGTCTGGCCAAATTATAACACATCCTTATGTTGACTTTGAAGTCCCAAGAATATTTGTGACTATAATTACTGTTTTTAGTATTAAATATTGCCACAAATAGTTAAACAATTTGTGAGCAGAAAGTATGAAATTTATGTTCTTCTACATCCATGTTTCCCAGTCCCTGGCCCTAACAATGTTTACCACTTCCTACTTTCTATTTTCACAGATATGGGGCACATGATGACATGCATTTGACTCATATGTTTTATAGCTAAATGCTATCACAGAACAAAATGGTCCTCAAATTTTTCCTCACCCTGGATAATATCCAATCTGTAGCACTGTGAAAAACAAACACAAAAGGACTAAAAAAAGATAAACAGAATATATCCCATTGCTTTTCAATCCATTATCTCATTTCCTTGACAGGTTTTATGTAGATTTGATACTGGAGTGTGTGAATTAGTGCCAATTCTTATTTTCAAAGTTGTTAAGAGATTAACAAGGCAAACTTTTAGAACTCACCTTGACCTTTTTGCAAAACCAATCAACCTATCTTTTCTTCCTTAACAGGTGCCACATGACACTTTTGTTTTTGACATTCTCTTTTCCCTCTGGCCACTTGGCTAAAACTAAAGGCACATCTTTCCTACTTATACTGTAAACCATAGAGTAGGCCTAATAGAAGGTTATGAAGAAAATAAGGTTTGTCTGTACTGTCCCAATCTCTTTTAATCCATTTTCCCTTCTTCTCAGAGATTGAAGGCCTTCTGTTCTCCATCTTCAAAATGTTTTCATAATAGGATCTTCTCTTAATGACTTATCCCTTAGTAATAAGATGGTAAATAAAATTTATCTTGCATGCCAACTCTAAATTAGTAGTAGTGGCTACCTAAAATGCTGTGTAAAGTAGGATTGTGGAACTGCATCCAGTTGTTTTTAGTTACGGGAAGAATGGTCCACTACAAGAATGACAATCAACAATTCAATGGGTTAAATATTATTTATTTCTAACATGATAATACCAAAAATGTAAAAAGTTCAAGCCAGAGAGCAAATCTGCTTCTCAGAGTCATTCAGAGATTTTTCTTTTTCAAAGTCATTGTACTTCCATTTCATAGTAAATGACTGCCATCTATAAGGTTGAAGTCTGGGTTGCAGCTGGTGGGAATGGGTAAGAAAGTAGAGTGATGATTATACCCTAAGCCTTAAGAGCCAATCCCAGAAATGGCACACATGACTTCCACTAATATTTCATTGGTTGTAACAATTATCTAGCTATATAATTGCAAAGGAGGCTAGGTAATATAGTCTAGCTGGGCAGCCACATATTAAGCAAGAAGGGGAGAATGTATTTTGGTGAGCAAGTAGCAGTCTCTAGGGACTGGGTTTAGCAGGAATAAGTGCCAAGATTGTTTAAGGCTATCTTCCATGGGTTGGGAGAAAAAAACTGATGTATTAGCTGATCTAGCCTTACATGTGGAATGAAAGTCATGTTGTTTTCTATTGTAGAGGGTTCTAAAGTTTAAGTCTAGTTCAACAGATACTGGTTGAGCAAAGCACTGTTGTTAGGTTCTGTGCAGGTATAAAAATAAAAGAAATATAGTCCCTGCTTTATCACATATTTAAGAATCAAAGAGTCATCTCCAGATAATGGAATTTCAGACATCAGCTACTTAGAAGAGTAAAAACAGGTTTGAGAATTAAGGCCTCCTTGTACCTTGGAAATCACACCACATTAGCACTCTACAGCTATAGGTGTGTGTGCGCGTGTGAGTGTGCGTGTGTGTGTGTAGCTCTATAAAAGTGAGATTGTGGCGTTTCAGAGACATTAGAAAATGGACAGAAATAGCACTTGAAAGGGTCAAAGCTGCAAACACTAAAGTGAGAAAGGAGAAGACTTTAGGCGAGAATTATAGAGGCAATTAAATGGCATTGTTATCTGGTTAATCAGCCTACCAGGTAGATGTGCAGTCTCTCCTCATCATCAAATTAACATGTTTGAGGCCTCTAGGATATGGGAGCCCTTGCTTGATAACAGAGTCCTGTGCCTTGAGATCCTAAATCCTGCCGCCTCTTCTGTGCTTTCCCTTACAGGCTATTTCCTCTAACGTTGGCCACTCCTCCAGCATGTCTTATTCCAAATACAGCAAGTAAAAAGCTTTGATGGCAGAAAAAGTGTGCAAGGATTGGCATTGGAAAAAAAGGAGTTGAACACTCTTTCTGGCTCAGTTAAGAACAATATAATATGAGAGAAGTGCCTGACTTAGCATAATTCTGGTTTTACTAGAAGGGGTTATTCTAGTTCTTTTGCTCCACATGGTATATTTGTTCATTATTTAATTTAGGGGCTGTTTGTAGATCATGTAGACTTTATTCCGGCCAATGTACTCTCCTAGCAATGTAGGGAAAGGGCAAGAGATAGAAGGGATGAAATAAAGGGATTTCTGATCCCAGACTAGATTTGGAAAGGAAGTTGTCATCATTTGGGGGTTTTTCTTTGGCTATTGCTTAGCATTTCCAGAAAAGCTTATGGTATAACTATTGTACCTTTGTGACTGGTAACCAATCTAGTGCCTGATGGGGATGTTGCTATTAAAACTATTTTCTGTGAACCTTGTAGAATTCCAGTAGATTCTTTTCTGCTGAAAATGGTGTTATCAGCATGAAGGGAGGGGCTGATAAAAGAAAGTTTCTGGGGATGGGGAGAAGCACATGAGGAATCTCATCCCTCCTCTCCCATAGAAGTATTATGGGCAGGAGCACAAGGTGCAAAGGCATGCACCTTGGGCAAGAATATGATTGACGGAGGAAAAGACCCTCCTTCTCACTTCCAGAGTATGACAGCAGGGGAAGATGCCAACCACAGGGATTGGCTGGAAGGTGAATGTTTCCGGAGCACTCAGGAGCCTGGGTGGGGAATTTAAAAGGAAGGAGACCAGAAACTCTTTCTTTTGCTTTCTTGGGTTCTCTTGGGTTCTTGCTTTCTGGGATCATAGGGAACAGCCAGGGCAGTTAGAAACCGCTCAGGCACCCAGGGCCTGGGGCCCGACTGCTGAAAAAGAATGGAGGCATGAGCTGAACAGGAGTCAGGGTTCATATATGCTCAGCTCTGGGATTGCTGCTTGGCTGGTGATGAGAGTCTGCCCCTCTCTTTCCTTCTGTGGAGATCCACCTGGACAGTCCTGCTGTGGCTGGATCCTGGGTTCCCCAAAAAGGATGGTATCCTATTGCTGGAAGGGGAGAGGGAACTCTGGGTGCAATCTGACTAGTCTGGTTTGGTAAAGGGTTACAGGATTACTTTCCTTTGGGTATTTAGAAATTATGTAGTCTTTAAATAAAGACTCCTTTCCTTTTCATCACACCTCTGTCTTTGAAATTTGCATATGGTGGTGAGCAGTAGGGCCTGGTTTTTCTGTTTGGTAACAGTGGGATGTACTATTTATTCTGGGTTCTTTCCAAAGTCAACCTGCCATCTATAGTAACCAGTGGTCATTTCCATTTGGTTATCATTCAAGTAACTCCCATGTCTGATATCCTGTTTCTCCACCCTTAACTGCCCATGGCTGGGGCTCTTGTCTTAGAACCCTAAAATAGATGTCTAGTTATTATATCAAAAAACAAGTAGTAATTTCTACAGAAAATCTCTTTAATTCATGTGGTTGAGAATATTAGTCAGTGCCAGCTACATTCTACTTCATTCTCTTCCATTTGGAGACACCAGCTTAGTATAGTATGAGAAGAACAACTAAAACCCATTTCTGTTATCTTTTCACTTATTGTAGCTCAAGACTTAATTCCTGGCTAAGATCCATTCTTTCCATGATTATTTAATCAAGAAAGGGGTGATGGAGAGAAGATGGAGTTGGAATAATAAAATGGCATGATCCAAGGTACTCTTGACAGCTGCCTCTCATGGTCTTACTACCTTGCTACAGACTTAGGTTTCAACTAACTTCCTATGTCCACATGCTAAATATTATAGATTACTGTGCCAGATAAGGCATACAGGATTTACTAGGCAGTCCCCTGCAACTGCTTTGAGTGCAGGTACTAAAAAAATTCTATGCTTCAAAACCTGGCCTTGATAGGAAGGCTCACATTTTTCACAATTCTCACTTGAATAAAATATTGTATGTCCCCTTGGAACCAAACAGTTACAAACAGTAAAAATAGCAACTTCTTCCCTACAGTTCCAAGATGACCACTTGCATAAAAACAGATTTAAGATCATGGGCAAACCGTGGCTTCTCCAAGGCTTTCTGGTCAATACTTCAGGAAAATGCTCACATCTTCCAACCCCAAAATTTAGTAAGGACTCATTTATAATGAGCCAGGGTGAATCACTGAAAGGTGGTCTTACCCACTTCAAGCATATAGAAATGATATCTAGGAGTTCCCTGATGGTGTAGTGGCTTAAGGCTTCGGCTCTGGCGCTGTCAGTGCTGCGGCCTGGGTTCGATTCCCAGCCAGGGAGCTACCCACATACCAAAAAGCAAAAGCAAAAAAAAAAAAAAAAAAAAAAATGATATCTAACATTCGTTTGCTATACGACAAACACTGTTGTGCTTACATGTATTTTCCCATTTAAAACCCACTAATACTCTATGAGATAAGTAGTCAACATCCCCATTTTTATTAGGAAACAAAAGCCAAGTGGCAACAGCAAAATATAAACTCAGGCAATGATTCCTAAATTTGCTCTCAAAATTATAATCTTTGCCTTTGTATTATATATTCCCTATGCCTATTTTTCCATAAGCATAATGACATGAAGCAGTCTACTGGAGATTAGCTATGATTAGAGAGAGCTAGTCCCAAGTAAAAACTACTCATAACCTACTTTTTCCTGGTAAGAATGTATCACTTCTCATAAAGAGGCTATATAGAAAATATATAGTGAGAATACCAGTAGTTTAGAAACTAAGTGACCTCAGTCATGTTTGCATCATGACACTTAAGCAAGTCATGTTCTATGGATTTCAAGTGCCTAACCTATATCGTGAGCATTTATATCCACAATTCTAGCTGTAGTAGGAATTACATGGCTAACACCTTTATGCACCAAAATAAAATCCAAAGGAACGTTAACTGTAGTAAAAACACAATATGTAGATGAGACTATTGGCATATTAATAGAAGAGCAGTTTCTTAATCCCCAGCACTATTAACGAATGTCCTCTGGGAGTGGGAAGAAGGCACAATGGCTTACTGCCACAGACAGATCCCATACATCTTCCTCTATTCTCATTATAATGCAGTTGGCCTTTCTGGAATGTTTTAAGAATCATTGTTAAAAAATAATTCTGAAAGGAAAAGAAGGGATTTATTCTAGATCTGGGGAATACATCTAATGAGTTCTTGTAGATTGTAAAGGTGAGGTCCTCACAACCCATCCTACTTTAACATTCCTCTCCCGTGGATTTTTCTGGAGGTTTTGCCATCCTACCTGCAAATTCTGCTACATCACCAAGTTCGCAAAGTGATGGGTTCTACCTTAGTAAGCTATCTGCAAGTCTGCACAAATTCAACTTTTTTCCCACCTAACTTTACATTCCCCTATTGCTTTGATCTTTATGTCATTAGGGCTTTCACACTAGTCCAGTTATGGCTTTCATCCAGAGTACTCAAGGAAAAGAAATGGATTCGGTAAATACATGATCCTTAGGAGTACTGGTAACTGGGAGATAGACCATGGCAAACATAGGAACCACTGGCAGTAAATTTAATCCAAGTCACCTTTACCAAGCTGAGGGAAGCAATGTAGCTGAGAGGTTAAAGGCATGAGACCTATTCATATGGTGCACCATAATTTCGTATAATTCCTAGGAACTGTCTGAAGGTGCCTCAATTGGTTTCCCCTTCAGTTTTTAGAAGTTGCATGTTTTCCTGCCCACTCATTCACAGCTAACAAAATGGCTGGCTCGATATTAGACCCAGTTTAAATTATACAACTTTCTAATTAAAATGGTATTAGCTTGCCTATGTGAACTAGCTCCATTAACTTTTCCAAAGAAACATAAAAACTCATGACCAAGGGTAGAATAATAACCTGACAGGAGGCATGTAAGAATCTGTGGGAATGGCCCGGCATAGAACATAACTAGAAGCTCACACTGAACATGGCCCTCCCCACATAGAAAATACAAAAGCTGAAAAATACTATCAAATGCTTTATTTTCTAAATATTCTGCTGCCCTTTAAAAATTGCCATGTGTATTCTTTCTTCATTAAACAGAAAACATGGTGCTTGTTTCATTACAGAATCACAACAGAATAATTGTGAGGACCAAAGGTACCACATAACTCAAGAGTAAGCACAACAAATATGACAAGACTAGTAGTCAGTCTGAGGGAAGTGAAGCTGCTAAAAGTAGAGGCAGAGGACACCCAGGAAAAACTTGAGCAACAACTTTCATAACCACTCCATCCACTCCCCCACCCTTTATTCCTGTCCCACACCTAGCCTTGTAAGGAAACGGAAAGGGCACCTATACCCATTTCCTTCAGAAGCAACAGATTGGGACATGGGTTGGTTTTATAACAAAATTTGACTAACGTGTAAGGCCAAAGTTCTTCTGGCTTCAGTATTAAAAGGACATGTACAGAATGGTCACTTGGGCCACAGAAGTTTTTCTTCCAAAGGGAATCCTTGCCAATTTAATGCAAACAAAAATAGAAACTCTTGCTTATACGCTGCATTCTGCCATATGCAGTGAAGTCACCAATTTAATGTTTGTGTATTTAATCACACAGAATTCTAGGACCACCAATGATCCCTTTGTCTACTGAGGGACTGCGGCTTTTAACTTCTTTGATCACAGTGATTTCCTTCCTGAATATATCTTATTTCTCACAAACTTACAAGTAGTTTACACCCTGTTTCTATCCTGCTTCTCACATTTTACTGAGTTTGTGCTTCTTGGTGTTCCTGATCAAAGCAAATAATTTACCCAAGCTGGTAACAGGTGATTTAAGGTAGTAAAAGAAAAAAAAAATGAGGTTAAGTTATGTGGCTAGGAAGGGACAGTGAGGTAGAATTTGTCACATCAAAATACAAAGTTTTCAAAACAGTACATTTTATTTTACATTAAACATACCCCTCCCCACATTTATCTCAGTTGTGACAAGTAGGCTGGCTTTACATTGCTTTTTGGTAGTCACCCATGTTGAGCAAGATTTTTCTATCTTCAAAACACTCAAGGCTCTGCATTTCATGTCAGTTCACAAGTCAAAGTGTGTCTTCCATTTTTTGGAGCATTTTTGGCATATATTCCTTTTGAGGTAGAAGGGTAGAGATGAAGCCATTTCCTACAACAGATTTGTTGACAACTGCATTTATGCCACAAAACTCAGATGATGACCGTGTTCTCTTATTCTTGTTTTATCAGTAGTGATAGTATTAGGATGACAGAAACTGTGAAAGGAAGGCTTTTAATCACTTTGACCTTTCCACTTTACAGTGATGCGCCCCCCAACCACACCTGAACAAAGCAGTGTTACTGAGTCCAGCTGATACCACATATTAAAATCCAAACATTATTTCAGATGTGTCTGATGCCTAAATTAAAATATACAAAGCGAAACCAGAAACATCACCCCCAAATCTTCAACTGATTTAATTAATAGATTCTGTAATTCTCTGACCCAAGCCTTAGTTGATAGTCATTCAGCCAAAAACTGTTTCTCAAAATCTTATGAAATGAGTGAGACAAAGAATTTTATCCTCATCTCAATCAACAATGAACAGTTATTGGAATTGCATTAAATTAAAACAAGCAATCTCCAGGTTGGACCTGAAGGTAGTAATGCTCTTAAGACCATTCCAGAAAAAAGGCAGGTTTGACCTTTTCTTTCACTCTTCCTCCTAGCCCACCCTCTGTGAGTGATTTCAAAAGAGAAAAGGTCAAAGCCCAGTGGGCCTAGATATAGAGGTTTTGGGTTCTTTTTGGTATTTTTCCGATTTTTGCCAATTAATTTCAATTTTTCTGATTCTTAAAATTTCACCATGGTAAAAAGTAAGCTTTTTTCATTCACTGACATTCCACTATCCCAAGTCCTTTCCTGAGCAGGTTTGGATGATGAGAGGGAGATTTCTGAAGTGTAAGTTGAAAAGCTGTTGCAAGAGAAATCAGGCCTCCATGTCTAATCTTGCTATGTACTATCTGGGGATTCTTCTTCAAGTGTATTTAGGCAGTAACTATTTGTCAGAATGTGAAAGGTAAAGAATTGAAAATAGAGAAAACTGGTAAATGTGTTTCAAAACCAACTGTGGCTTGAGTATGAGTGCTTCCCTAAGGCTGGTACCATTGAGACTGGGGTTTGGGAATTAGTTGTTTGCCATCCCTCCTTCTGCCCAGCAATAGTCACAGCTATTTTTCATGAGGGATGGGCTAGGAAAAAGGAAGTGTCTATTATAAGTGTTCCTGTCACTTAAGGAGGAAGCTCAGTGAAAAGGCTGCTTATTGTAGTGGCCAGAGTGGTAGAAAAAAATATGGAGTAGGAAATAAATTATACAATGTTATTCAGGGACTAAGCCATGTCCTAATCAGAAAAACAACCCAAAAGGAAGTTTTTAAATTTCTCATTTCTTCATTTCTCTGAGGCCAGCTGAGAGCCTAGCACAGGACCTTTATGCACAATAGGCACTCAAACATACTTGTAGAATGAATGAATAAATGAAAAAAGTGAATGAACAATAACTTCTCTCATAGTCTAGTCTCCAAGCAAGTTAAAAAGCATTATGTCTTTTGGTTAAATTCTTTTTTGCTTTCTGTCTAGGAATTAGCACATTGCCTTGAAATAGGTACTTCAAGGTTAATAATGAATTTAATTCCATTTCTTGTTTTTTTAATTGTATCTCCAAGACAAAGTGTCTTTTGTACCAAATGTATTTCATTTAGCATCACCTTCTCCAGTGTTTTTAAGAACAAATAAATAAAAAGCTCTCTCACTCCCACTCTATGAAACACACCAAGAGAAGTTGATCTATTTAATCATTCCTTCTCAGTGTCCTAATATCACAGCTGCTCAATGAAGTTTCTTCAATTAAGGGAAGAACTGCAGTCATAAAATTTGTTACTGTATTTCTAACCATAAGCTAGTAAGATTTAAGGGCATTTTGGTCTAGGTCTTTTAAATCTGTTCATTCTCCTCAGCACTTAAGAACAGTAAATACTTTATTCAGAGTGAATAAATTTTTACAGAATATGGAAAAACTAAAAAGAATCTCTTTTATTTCTCAAGTGACTTCCTGACATGAAGCCAGGCCTATGAGCAATATTTTTAAAACCAGTTGTTTCACCTTAACTCTCATCTTAAACCATTTAACTGTAATAGCAGAATCTTAAATTAATAAATTAAAGGACAAACGCTGTGCCCTTTTATCATTCTGGCTTCAAATTAAGTCAATGAGCAAGTGACATTGGAACTATCTAGGGCTAGGTAAAGTGTTTTCATTTTATATTGTAAGAACCATGCTTTTTTTATTTTCTATTTTTTAAATCTCCATGGCAAGTCAATGGGTTTTCTAGACCAGACTTATTCAACTAATTCATCTAGTATAGGACCTTCCAGAAAATAAGCACTCAAATATATACTCAAAACTCAAAAGGTATTTTCAGATCTTAAACTGTGATCTGGGATCTAAACCCTTTAGAGTAGGCCCATTTCACTTCGTTTATGCTCAGGACCTAGAATGAGCTATTTTACGTAAAGTAGGTTCTGGTTATCAAATGAATTTAAAAGAAAACCCAAGCCATTTATTTTTACTCCTTAAATGTCTGGTCAGGGTGGATCTAATTCACCTCCATCTTCAACATTAAAAAAAACTGATGGAGACCCAGAATGCCTTGGTTTAAAAAAAATAATTCTCCCTTTGGTCAAGCCAAAGAGCAAATAGCCTTCTGGTCTGGACTGTAGCTTTCCACTTAGCTCAGCATTTAGCGTACTGCTTTGCACAACTTTATTTTGTCCATGTTTTCATCATTAAATAAATTTAGCAGTGTTAAAGTACTTTTTATTCTGGATCTCACACCTATTACACCTCATTTCCTACTGTTGGCATCTTCTAAGGATAAAATAATTTTTATATTTTAGGGCATGTGCAGTTCTGACCCTTACAGAAGGTAATCCATAATCATTCATTAAGTCAACAGTTAATTCCTTCTATCTGCATAGAACAGTAGGCTTGGTAATTTACACACAGGCCTCTGCTGCAGGTTCAATATAACGATAATGAAACCTTGCATCTCTGGGGATAAGAGTAAATCATTAGTGGTCATTCAGCAGATATTGCTTATATATGTATGGCAGTTTGACTTATAACTTGACTTTTCACATTATGTTCTGCTACCCAGGACACAATAAAGATGGTTTATCTTCAGATCTTGATGCCCAGCAAAAAGACTGGTACATGATATACAATTATTATCCAGTCTTATATTCATCATATAGTTAATCTGATTATATAATATAATCATATTATATTCAGAGTGTTCAATAGTGAGCAATCCTTCCCCAAGGTTTTTCCAACTTCTGTTCATAGTATGATATGATAACTGTGATACAATGTTATAAGCCTAGTATTCAGCACCAAATGTAAAAATCAAGTTATATTTATATGGTGCTTTAGAGTTCATAAAGCTAACATACGTGTTGCCTCATTCTCAGTTATAGGCACAATGAGTTGATAAATGTGTCTATCTCTTTAGCACACATAACAGTGAGTTCACATAGTAGGCAACTGATATTCATTCATTTAACAAGTATTTAAACTCTCAATTTGTGTAACTATTTATACTGCCTTCCTCATTGTAAGTCAAGTACACAATGAGGATTTTGTAGACAATGCTTATCTTATAAGAAGCATTATTCACAGAATATAGCTAATGTCTTATATAGTTACAGAGCACTTTATAGTTTAGAAAGCTCAATCTCATTCATTACATTTTCCTGTTACCTGCAAAAATATACTGGTAATAATCTATTTTGACATCACCAGTAAAGTCTTAATTAATTAATAATATAGAACATAAATCTCCCTCTTATTACTTGGGAGTATTATCTTACATTTCATAGTACATAGCTGACACATGAAAGGCAATTAACATTTATTCATTCATTCATAAACACGTAGCCCATTGGTATTTATTTAGTGCTTTAGTTTACAAAGCATTTTAAAATGAAGTTTCCTATCTGAAAAATTTAATTCTAAATTGAAAATACTTTATCTTTTCCTTTGTGAGCCATGGTGCCTAGTATATTATCGGACATATTTTAAGTCATCACAATAACTTAGTTCCTTGTGTTCACTGTATATTTTATAGATTAAAAGCAGTTTCCATGTGTTTTCTATTCTGCTACCTAGAATACTGTTATTTTTACTCAAAATCACCACAGCAGCAGAAACACATGGCTACAAATATAGGAAGTATCCATTCATCAACCACTTAATTCCTAATATCTGCAAAGTATTATATACTTTTGACAAAGCACTTCATTCATGCTTCTTTTAATCTTTGTATACAGTGCTTAGACAGCAGAAATGCATGTATGATGCAATCAATATCCATTCATCAACTCCTACATAGTTTACAAAGCACATTCACACATGTTTATTCAAGTCACCTGAATGTGATCGTAAATAATTATTGCGTTCTTAGTGCCTATCACAGTGACAGGCATACACAAGGAAATTAATATTATTCAGCACAGTCCCTGGCATTTACACCAGGGGTAATTATGGCCCACAGACCAAATCTACTTGGTTCATGAACTAAGAATATTTCTTCCTTTTTAAAGGGTTGTTTTAAAAAAAAATGTAATAGAGACCATAAGGCCTGCAAAGCCTAAAATATTTACCACCTGACCCTTTAGAGAGACGGTGATGACCCAATTTGCACAATGCTTTCCAATTGACAGTGCACTTTCAAATATTAGCTGTGCATGGCTGCCAAAACATTATTAATGAGAACAATGTGCTTTCATATATGTTCTCTACCATTTAAATTATCTTTACTCATGGTAAGAGAAAAGATATCAAGGAAAGTATTAAACCTGCTAAGAGAAAAGATATCAAGGAAAGTATTAAATCTGCTAAATATTCCCACATTCTCTAACCGTTAAGGCTAGAAGTGGGTATTAAAACCAAGGGCAGGGTTGGTGCCATCTACCAAATTATGAGGCCACTACTATGAGCAGGGAGTTCAGGTTGCCAACTTGGGACCTCACTCTTTTCCAGGTCCAGGCATCCTTTATTCTAACCATTACTGGGAATCCCAAACCCCAGAAATCCTGCTCACCAAAGCTCAAAGCAAGGTGTTGCTGGCTGGTGCTTCTCAGCAGGCTGGCACATCTGTGTATTTTTTGTCTTAATTCTTCTCATTGGCCTAGAGAAACTCTCCACATGTTCTTTAGATAGCCTGGCAGTTATTTTCCCCCGAACGATCTCATGCTTTCCTCTTCTCATCAGCCTAGAACTTCTGAGGAAAGGGGGGACTGAAATACAATGTCACCTTCATGTCTCTCTCAAATGGAGTAGAGGTGAAGAGAAATAGAAGGTTTTATAAAAAAACCAAAAATGTAATACATGGCTCAAAACTGTGATAAAAACTGGCTTAGACTGGCCCAGGCATATACTATTGCTAATTTAAAGATATGTCTTTTTAAGGTAATAACAATATCAAAAAAGACATTTCAAAATAAGTGGGCTTAAACAAAGATATAAGAACAGGAAAGGGAGAACAGAATATGTCTAAGAGAAGGGAGGACAGCAGTAGAAAAGAGCTGAGGATTAAGGTTCTCATCTTGGGATTTCCTCTGGCTTTGGAGTTTCTATCCTTCCTGGATTCTAAGTCATAGGACTCCAGCTTCCCACCCAGATTAGTCTTAAGATAGTTGTCTCTCTTGGGCCGTCAAGTCCATGTAGAGAGGCTTGACTCCTGGGTGTTTATGTGTATCTGAGGCCTCCCATCTTGGGTCTTAGGTCTTCAAGCTAAGTTTTTTATCTCAGGTCTTGGGCTTTGTGTCCCAGGTCTCAAGCCTTTCATGAGTCCCTGCTCTTAGGCCTTCAGCCTCCAATCCTGAGTCTTCAGCATTTTGTTTAACTCAAGGCCATCCAACTCAGTCAAGTCTTCTGTCCAACAAGGGCCATCTTCTGTCCATCGTGGCTCTCAGGGCTTTTAACAGTTTTAGGCCTGAGGTTTCTATCTATCTTGGGACACGGGTTTTCCATTTTAGTCCTCAGGTCTCAAGTCTCAAACCATCTGTCTTCTACTTTGGGCCTTCCACCTTCTGTCCATCTTAGGTCTTGGGTTTTCATTCGGGATGAGCCATTGGGCCTTCTATTAGTTTTGGATCATCTCAGAGGACAGCACAGCATAAGGAAACAGCTCTGCAATGCTTTGATAGCTGACACTCTGCACCTATTAGAAAGGGCTTAGGAAGCCCCTTTGTCACAAACACACACAGAGATGCACACATGAGCAAACATACACAGGCACAAAAAATATGCAAGGAAAGAGTACTATAGGAAATCAAAGAAGGGGAGACATAGACTCATGAAGAGGCTGAAAGACCCAAAAGTGAGCAGAAGGGAACAAGCAGAGAAGAAACAAGAGAACAGAAACATGAGAACAGAGAGAGGAATGCTGAAATGGAAAATCAGAAAGAAGAAAGAGACATTGAGGCACAAAGAGCAGGAAAAGGAGAGAAAATAGCTCGAGAGAGGAAGAAAGGACATGTAGAGCCAAGACATAGGGTAGAAACAGCAGAAAGGAGGCTGGAATCACAAAAAGGTAAACTGACAAACCAACAAGAGAGAAGGTGACAAACAATCAGTTCACAAAGAGAGAAGAAGAGAGGTAGGTAGATCAAGAAATGAGCAATAAGCACACAGGATGTGATGCAGAGACACAAAGGGAAAAAAGAGCCAGATCTAGGAGAGTAAAGACAATCAGTAAAATGAAAACATTATAGAGAGACATTTAAGACAAGGTACAGACCACTCTTAAGAACAAAAAAGAAAATGAGACAAAGATACACAGAGAATAAACTAGCAAGGGAATCACAGAAATGGGTAAGACAGACTTTAGAGAACGAAGACCAAAGACATTCAAGGAATAAATAGACAAGCAAAGAAATACACAAGCAAAGAAATACACACTTAAGAGTGAAAGAGATAAGGCAAGGCAGACATTCAGAGGAAGAGAGGCATAATGAGCACAAGAAACATCACAAAGAGAAGACAAAAGAAAACCAAAAGTGTATTAGTAACTACAATAAGCTATTATCAGTACCGATACTATGCATATTACTATCAATAATAATTCTAATAACAAGCACTACCAACACAGATGCTCTTCTTAGAAACTTTTACCTTAGGCATTGTACATAAAACCAAAACATGCCAACTCCACTCATATTGTGTCAAGTAAACTTCTACCCCACCCCTTTAGAAAACTGACTTGATCTTCACATCCTTCACAATTAAAATACTGGGTTTTCTTTAGAACTAAATCTTGACTGCAGACAGATTCTCTCTTAAGTGGAGATAAGGGCCACCCTCCTTTCAGCAAAAAAAACACCAGACATTTTTTGTCATTAGGTTTCTATAGGTTTAGAGGCTTCTAGGAGTGGTAAAGAATCTATTCAGTGAAGAAAAAGAACAGATAAGGTGAGACTAAGTTACTGTGATACAACTGGAACACACAGTAATATCTTTGAGTAGCTTCAGTTAACCCAGGTAGCAATACAGGGACACCTTGTTTTATTGCACTTAGCTTTACTGTGCTTCACAGATGTTGCATTTTTTACAAATTGAAGGTAAGACCCTCCACCAGCAAAAAGATTACGACTCACTTTCTTGTGATATTTGCTTTATTGTGGCGGTCTGGAACCAAACCCAGAATATCTGTGAGGTCTCTGATCATCCTATCATCTCACCACATTCAGACCCCCTCCATGTTATACCACCATACCCCATCCCACAAAAATTTCCAATAAATGGCTCTTAGCTCTAAAGCACTACAACAACTTACTTCATGAGGCATTTCTAAAATGCTAGAGTGCCAGCTATGTATATCTTCCTTTGGTGTGTTCAGATTTCTTGTTCTTTGTACTGCTTTTGGGAAAGATGATTCTGGTAGATGAAGGGAACAATCAGGAGCTAAAAAATAAAAAAATGAGAGGGAAACCACATAAATGCCATAAAGAAATATTAACTGAGTACTGCACTGGACTTATGGGAAGATTCAAACTAGTGAGTCGTAGAAACTGTCCCTGCAGAGCTAAGAAAGGTATAAAGTTGGAGCTTCTAGGTCCTTAGAAATAAAACTAATACAACTTCCTCATTCAATTGATGCGAAAGTGTGGCATAAATAGGAAAATGTCTTGCCTAATAGTATTTGGTGAGCCAGTGGAAACACCACCATTATCACAGCCTCATTTCTTTAGTTGAACTTTAATCTGTACAATCAGGACTTTCTACACTGATGGTTGGTTACCTTCATCTCCCGACCTGCAGACCCCTATTCAGCCTTTCTCAACACTAACCTAAAGTGTAGAGGGTCCTGCTACCCTCTTCACATCGTCCTGTGCACCCATCTCACACAGTTGCTTCCCAGGTTAGATAGGAAGCTGTTTTTACCAAGCACAACAAGTTCATAATAATGAAAGCAATCTCAGTGGAAAGGTAAATGCAATGTATGCTGGAAAACAAGACATAAATTAGAGACGGTATCTTTATTACGTGTTTAGGGACAGCTTACCCACCTCTGATGTTGTCTTGAGACTTGCTCAAACCTCCTGGCCTAGGGTTGTTACCCAGCGGTAGTGAGCTTTTCCCCTGGAGGATCCTCTGCCCCATCTCCACCTAGGGATCGTCAAAGGGAATAGGTCACTAGCACTGGGAAGCAACAAGCTTATTCTTCTCAAGAAGATCTGGATAAGAGAGAAAAAAAAATCAATTACTAAAATGCAGTGTGCTGATAAGCCTCTCCCAATTAGCAACGAGTGGTTAAATTAAACTATGTCTACCCTTTTCTTCAGATGAACTGAGCGGTAGAGATTGAGACTTGTAGAAAGCTCCACATTCTAGAAACGTGCAAACTTTTCTTCATTCCATTTCCATTACTTGAACTTCCTTTCATCTCCAAGAGCAATTTAGAGCTGAATTAGCAAAATTCCTATTCCACACTTTATTTTCCAGCCTCCACTGATAAGCAATGCTCTATAGGTGGATTATTAATGCTCTCATGTTATCATAAAGTATAGGGAGGGTCAAGAAATCAAGGCACTGAAAACAGCCAAAGCTTTCTCAAGCAAGAGAGCTATCAAGCCACTTAGAAAAGCTCCAATACGGTTTAACCCTATGGGTTCTGTAAGAACTCTAATTCCGCATTGCCTCAGGCTTCCTTCATAAAGCACTGTTTTAAGGACTAAGCAATCTACCTCAATCAAAGTGCCTCTTTCACCTAGTTCTGTAGCATTCCTCTCTTTTAATATGTATATTAAATAGTGAGAAGCTCCAGCAGTGCCAAAGTAAACAGAATTGTTTTCCACTCAATCCCTGTAAAGGGGCACTACTAAAGTCCCCGGATATTCAGAGAAATCCAAAATGGTTACAGTGAAACAAGACCCCAGTTATTATGACAGCTAAGCAAATCTGTACAAAAAAAGGCTAGGGATCCAGTAAACAGCTTACACAGACCCTTGGGTATCTGCTATTTTACCTTTTAGCAATTCCATGGCTTTTCAAATTAACAAATCCTCAACTCTTAAAGTAATGGAATAATAGAGACAGTGGATTTAGGCCTGTCAAAACAGGGCTATGACACAGATCAAGTTAGTACTACCCATCAACAAATCTTCAGCATTACTACCTGTCTGCTAAAGGCAAGTAGAAATAATTTGCAAGGCTTACTAATCAGGAGGCATAGGTTTGTTCTCTCTCAGTAGCTATGAGATGTGGAAGGAAGCAGTTAATTGTTTTGCATCTTACTCACTTATGAAAAGGGGATCAAGTATACTTGCCCTGATAGACCTTACTGGAACCTAGGCTCTGAGAGATAAACGAAATAATAGACCCAACTCACTCTGCAAAGTTAAAATGTATGTGCATATGCAAAAACAAACACACACACACACATAGGAATTAATGAAAACTGGCTGTTCTGTTTTTAAAAGGATAGTTGCAGGAAGTTAAAGCCCTTAAAGCCAAGGAAAGAATTCTCCCACCAATGAGTATCCCAAACTACCTTTTTCTCCAGGTGGCCTACTAGCCATCCTCTTCAAGTAGATGGAGCTTATCCAAATTCTCAAAAGGAAAGATCTGCTGAATGTGGAGCTTCTGACAGCTGCTTGCAGTCCTCAGGTCTCACATGCTCAGAATGTCCTTGTGAAGAAAGACAGGGCTCATTAGGGTAAGATACCAAAAGCGTTGAAAAGCCTCAACAACAACAAAACTAGGAAGCATTAACCTGAATAATTAGATACAGATGTATCCTGTCTCTCCTCTCTAGCCTGCATGGTTTCCATAAAGTCCTGTGATGAATGCAAGCATGGCCGTATCACAGAGGGTTAGGCAAGTGTAAAAGGAGCTAAATGAAAATATGGGTCAAACCAATACCCACCTTAAGGGCCAACTAAATGTGTAGTCTAAAGGTCATGCTCTTACTGAAAATACTTCAAGATGCAAGTTAGCAGAGCAATTACTATTGCCTGGAGGTACAATGGCCTTGACCATTTTTAATAATTGGTGAGCTGCCTTTACTATAGGACAGGAGCTCACTGAAGCAGATCTAAGCCAGGTTTGCAATCTTGAAAGCACTGTGCATGGTATGGTATGGTGTGCAAAGAACCAGATATAACTTCCAGATTGTTGATCAGGAATTACCGTATTATTTATAAAGACCTTTATGTCAATATCAAACAAATTCTAACAGTAGTATGTCAAAGATCAATTACTCAAGTATGTTCTCTAGATCAAGCTTGTCCAACCCCTGGCCTACAGGCCACATGTGGCCCAGGATGGCTTTGAATGCAGCCCAATACAAATTCGTAAACTTTCTGAAAACATTATGAGATTTTTTTGCAACTTTTTTTTTCTAGTTCAACAGCTATCATTAGTGTTAGTGTATTTTATGTGTTGCTAAGACAATTCTTCTTCCAATGTGACCCAGGGAAGTCAAAGATTGGACACCCCTGCTCTAGATAAAATGCTCAGTAAAGCAAAACTGGTACTCTATGATGTTCTCAATATGAGGAAATAGGCTTCAAAAATCTCTTGGCAACACCCTCCCCCATCCTTATTTAACCTAAGATTAGATACTTCATCCCCAAATACAGGCTTCCAGTTGAATATAGTAGTCCACACATATGTATGTGTATTTACTGTGCTCCCTCATGGAACCCCATAAATGATCAATGGACACTCACTGTGCAAGCTAAGTTGCCCAAAGAATATTTAAATGGATCCAAGCTTAAATTCATTTATATGCTGCCCAATTAGGTTACCTAAAAGGAAACAATTATTCCAGTTTCCCATATCTTTTGAGCTACTCTGAACCATATTTACCAAGTATGGCTGCTTTAGCACCAAAGCCCCCTAGTTTTTTTGTTATCATAGTGATGGCATATTAAAGGAACACTCCCTTTCCATTAAAGGGCAGAGAAAGAGGTTACATTTTGGTACTGGTACAGACCCACACATTTCATTGGGGTTCAATATTCTTTGAGAAGAATTTTTAAACTCTTGATCCATCATCTCTTAGCCCAACAAAACATCAAGATATTTTAGACATAAAGACCAAGGGGCACAGCTATCTAGCTGGTTCAAATACTCCAACACTAGATAAATCACAGAATTATCACAGCTAAAAAGGATATATATGATCATGTAATTCAACATCTTCATTCTCTAGATAAAAAACTTGGGAGGTCAGTAGATGAGACTCCCCTCAATGTTATACAATTAGTAGGTGGTGCAGTGATATATAGTTTATGTAAAAAGAAGGTACTCTTATTACTTGGGTCAGCTGCACAGCCTCTAATATTTCTGGGCAAACTAGAAGAATAGCATTCTAGTTAGTCAATACTTTAAAGACACTCATCATTTAAGAAATCTAGCGCTGGTCAAATTTAAGTTTTGCTTCAATCTCTCATCCTAGCATGAACAAATAAAAAGCTCATTTTCAATATAGGTACCAAAATAGTAAAAGACAAAGTTCTTTATTGAACTTGTTTGTATAGGATATACAAGGAACCAAACATTCCATGTCTCAGAGCTCTAATTTGGAGAGGTCATGGAAAAGCAATCAAGTAAAATCTAAATTAGCAACAAAAATATAGCTAACTCAATGGCATCAGTACAATGATATATAATGGTGAGGTTTAACTTGTCACTTCAGCAGATAAACTAAGTGTCAAACAAATACTTGAGATCCAACTTGAGTTGAATTTTGAAGGACACCAGCATCTGTAAGCAAAGATATGGTAGCAGGGAAATCAAGTTTTCTTCCAATTCAGTCTGCAAAACTTGAGGCAAAGGAAGGCATTAGCTCTGTGTTACCATACACATCAGAAGTCTTTGCTATCCAAGCTTCTATGGTTTGGGGAACAGTTAGCTTAGTTGAGATATCAGTTCCCTTCCCTTTAAGCAGGTAAAAATTTTCCCAGGATATTTTCACAAATAATATTTAGCAGCCATCACAGATCAACTTTTAATTCTTTACTTCAAATCACAA
This sequence comes from Lyroderma lyra, assembly GCA_004026885.1. Taxonomy (NCBI): domain Eukaryota; kingdom Metazoa; phylum Chordata; class Mammalia; order Chiroptera; family Megadermatidae; genus Lyroderma; species Lyroderma lyra. The sequence continues at coordinate 128,569 of PVJL010004063.1, forward strand.
ATTCCTGCCCAGATGTACATTTGATAACCAAGGCCCAGATACCCTGAAAAGAAATTTGGATGTTTAATCGATGGCAGCCCTAATTCTTATTATCTTATTATTTAGGGAGGTGGTTAGAAAAATGTGTGTAGATGAATTACAGAAAGACAGGTGTAAAAGCTAAACGGCGATGTAGGAAAAGGTGCACAAAACTGAGATCAGGACACTTCCTTTAATCCTATATATTAGGGTTGTATAAGGAAAAAAGTCAGAAAAGAAATCACAATAACCATGTAGAGAATTGCCAAAAAAATTTTAAGTGAGGTATTCAGGTCCCTGTCTTAATGCATCAGCAGTCCCTACACAAAGAAGTTGAGATGGATGGTGATTTGATCTAAGGTTAGAGCCAGGACCAAAGGCTACGTATTCTTATTTCCAGTTCACGACATTTTCCTAATTTTGCCAGCATCTCACCCCTTCTGCCCCCAAATCCATGGAAAAGAATAGAGATCTACTCCAATGTAAGAGAACATGTGCTTCATTAAAATGCACTTGCAAGGAATATTATAGTGCCGGTAAGCGCTTGGCTTACACATTCTCTGAGCCTAGGTGCTCCCTAGGCACACCTTACATTTCCCTACCTTGCCATCACTTGGCTCAGTAAGAGTGTTGCTCTTACTCTTCATTGTCTATGTCCCATATAACTTCCTAACGTTTTTATGGTACTCATTAAGTTGCCCAACACCATAATGATTTGTTCATTTCCACATTTTCCACAAGATAGCAAATTCCTTAACATGAATCATATCTTTCGTATTGCTAGTTACTCCAGTACCTGACCCAATGACTACTTGTTGCATTAACACAAGTTATCTCAATTTTGAAGATGCTCACATTTCTAGAGCATCCCTTTTTAACCAGCTAGAGATTTTATTTTGAGCAATGAAATGAAATACAAAGCCAAGATTCACCTTTGGATGTTGTCTAGTGCAGGCTTCATTCAATCCACCTAAAATTGCTCCATCCTTCCTTAGTAGGGGTACAGAACTGGCTAAGACTTCATCCCTTTAAAACAAATCCCAATAAATAGTTATAGTTGTGTGTTAAAATTGAATGATAATTTGTTTAGTGTCAATAAAAGATTGTATAAGCACAGACCAGTGTTTCTCAAATTGCGGTGTTAAGAACCCTGGAGGTTTGTGGATATAATCTCATGGCTCCCCAAATTCTACATTAATTATATAAAACATTATATGAGGGCTGTCTGGAAAAAACTCCAGCCATAAATGCCTCTATTTGTCATATTACATGGTTGGATACTTTCTGGACAATCTTTATACATCTTTGACAAAGATGTGTTGAAATTGGGAAACATATTTACATTTAAAATAAATTTCTTAAGTCAGTGTTCCTCAAAACAAATATTCTTTAGGATCTCAAAGAATTTTGTTCCAGTAGGTGTTTCATCCTAACAAATTAGTTTGAGAAACAATGGCATAGACCACGTTTCCAAGAAGGTTCAGGACCATTTGCATATTACCCACAGTCAGTCAGACAAATAATGTCTTTACACATTGGAATGGGGGGAAAAGTATCAGGAAATATGGATATAAATTAAAATGGGAAGAGAAGGCCAGCTCATTATTGTGGTTCTTCTTGCTCCTGTTAGGATGCATGGATGTGCACATAAAATGTTTCAAATTTTAAACTGATATTTTTCAGCTGGACCTTTGTGTTTGTTTTACATCAGGGAGGCTAATAAGCTTTCTAGCTTACTAGGGTACCTGTAGAAAAAGGCAAAAGGGAAAAGGGCATATCAACTTTATCATAAAGTAGGAAAAAACTTATACTTCCCCATTGCCCTCTTGCAACACAGGTTCACAAATATCTCAAACTAAAAAGGCATCAATTTGTTCTTGGGAAGAGGTAGAATAAAAAGGTACAAAGAGCCAGCGTATCAGATTTATATCCCCCAATCCCTAAACCTTGAAAAACTTAAGCTTATAATGGGTTTTAACAATCAACAATTTGCCAGCCATGAAATATAGCTGAACACAAAATTAAAGGCTTTCTCTTTAATTGATTTATATACCTCCCAAGGAGGTAAAAACCAAGTGACATTAAAAATAAACCAACTGGACTACCCAGATGGCTGCAATATTAATCATATCGTGTACCAAGGAGAAAAAGTAAACCTACCTCTTTCTTTAAGTTAATCCTGTCAACTTCAAACCCTGGTGAGCTCACTTTTTGAAAGTCTGTAACTTCTAATTTATGCAAGACGGAACTTGATTATCATTTCCTAAAGTTATTTCAAGTGTGCTTATATTAGCTCACCAATACAATCATTTAGAGGATGAGATTATATATAGGATTTTATCATTTCTACGCATTTAAGTGTAACCTAGCATAGGGCCAGGTACACAATATTAATTCCATAATTCTGCTGATTTCTCATATGGTGAATACACACACACACACACACACACACACACACACACACGCACATAGATACAGAGGGTGCCAAAAAATGCATATACATTTTAAGAAAAGAAAAAACTATTAAAATTGTATACTCAATATATACCAATAACAAAAGGTAAATGCAGTCAGGTTTGACTTCTGCAATTACAAGAGGTGCTCAAAGTTGTTACCATCAGCGTCCAGACACTTCTGATTACAGCAAACTACTGCTTGAGCAATGGTGACATCTCTTAATACATGTATGCATATTTGTGGCATCTCGGTGTGTGTATATATATGTATGTATATGTGTGTGTGCATGATAGATGAGGTGGGAGACTTTCAGGACCCTCTGACTTTTCTATGGGTAGCATCTAAGAGAAAGAAAATAGGATGACAGGGAAAGATTACTTAATAGCTACAAAGTAGTACTTACAGTATTCTAAAGAGCCAGAGACTCTTCTTACAGCTGTCCAAGGAGCTAGTAGTGGAAACTGCACCCTGAGCTGGGACGACTTTTTGGCATCCTTCTCACAGGAATAGTATCCTTTCTCAGTGATTACAAAGAACTGCTGTGGTGATGACTAGTTATTTCCTCATTAATACACTTCTCTGCCACAAAACACCCTGCACACCAGAGGCTAGGCTATTATTCTTTTTTACCACGCAACTAGCTCACTGTTGCAATTTACATCCAGATGAAGAAATTTCAGGATTAAAAAGTTTAGGTAGTTTTTCTGAAAGTGAATGAATGGTAAAAAGCCCAAAGATCCTGGTCTTATGTGTTCCATTCTAGAACTTCTTTGGTATAAAAGAGTCACAGTGGTCTATCCACAGACCCCCCCCCTCCCCTTTGTAAAATGAGAGACACTGGTCATCAGGTACATGGTATAAATGGGTTTTTAAACTTCAAAAATTTAGTGACCAGGTTATCAATTCCACCTTGCAATTCAGCTTTCTTAAAAATACAAACTTTACAACAACTTTTTGTTTGTATCCTGGCAATTGACTCTGTAGAACAGCAATATATGAGAACAGCAATATATTAGGCAGGGTATCTGCTCTGGAAGACAGAATGCAGAAATACTGCCAACCTTCCTTTTTGGGGAGACAATTTTTAACTGATACTTATATACATTGGAAACCCACGATAAAGGGTGGCAATGTAGCTTCCTGGGCCTGACTTGTCTTTAGCATTTTGCCTAATAAAGCAGTAACAGGTGAGCAGGGATGGCTCCTGTCTCCACCATGGGAAAATAATTGAAAATGGTAATCTTAACAAATGCAGGAAAGAAGTGAAGGCCCATCTACCTAGCTCAGACCTGCTTTTGGTAGTCAACACTGCACAAACACAATATCAACTGGTGGGGAGATCTTGGGCTGATGGGCTGAAAAACGGGACAACAGGTACTGTGTTAATAACACAGAAGGGGCTTTGGGTAGTCAGCATTACTCAGAAGCAATGCAAATTAAGAAGTAGAGAGGTCCATGTCAAATGGGTGGGACCAAGGAAAGTACCACTGAGGCATTACAGCAAAACGAAATGGATAAATCAGTGACATCCGGGCAGCAGTGGGAAGGAGAAAGCATAATCTTATCTAATGGCTGGACACATAGACACCTGAAATTGTGATTAATAATAGTCTACAAGAAGGGTACAAAGGCAGGCAACTGTTGGGGCGAGGGAAGAAAGGGGTAAGACCGTGACTACCTGAAATTTTATATACTGGAACAATGCAAAAGAAAGTGGGAGTATGGGTTTCTGTTTGAGGGACAAGTTCAGGGCATACTACAATGTTTATAAATTGTTATAATGCAAAGACAGTTGAAGGACATAGAGGTCCTACTTTTATAAGGACCTTAGATGCATTTAGCACATTAACAGCCTCAAGAACTCACTGTGATGATGCAGGGTTTGTGGGGATAGGGACCTAAAGTTACAAAAGGACCACCATAGCATTTAAGCACCTTGACAGTCCCAAATACTCACTATTGTAATGCAAAGATTGTAGGGATTTCTTTCTTAAAGTTACAAAAGACCATAGTGTCATTAAAGCTTTTAAACGCATTTATGGTCCCAAGTATTCCTTGTGCTATGCAAAGTGTGCAGGGGATGGGGTCTTAAAATTAAATAAGGGCTATAGTGGTATTTAAGCACATCTGCAGTCTCAAATATTCACTGTGGTGATGTAAAGTGTAGTGGTTGGGATCTCACAGTTACATGGATCCCACAGTTACATAACGATTATATTGGCATTTATGCCCTCTAACAGTCCCAAGTACACACTGTGATAATGCAAAGTGTGCAGGGGATGGGATCTTACTTTTAAAGAAAAGATCATTGTGTCACTTACGCAACATTAACAGTCTCTAGTATTCACTGTGGTAATGCACAGTGTGTAGGACATGAAGTCCTACATTTAAATAAAGACTATAGTGGCATTTATGCATATTCACAGTCCTAAACCCTCAGTGTGGTAATGAAAGTGTGTAGTGGATGGTTCATTCCTACACTTACCCAAGGACCATGGTGGCATTTTAAGCACATTTAAGTACTCACTGGTAAGGCAAAGTATGTATCAAATGGGGTCTTACTTTTACATAAGGGATAAAAGCTGCATTTAAAGCACATTAATTATCCAAAGTACTCACTGTGGTAATGCAAAGTGTGCAAGATGTTGGATCTTACATTTAAATAAGAACTGTAGTGGCATTTAAGCACATTAATAGTGCCAAGTAGCACCTAAGCACATCAAGAGCCCCAAGTGTGCATTGTGATAATGCAAAGTGTGCTGGGAATATGGTCCCAAGTTACATAAGGACTATAGTGGCATTTAAGGACACTGACAGTCCTAAGTAAGCACTCTGATAATGCAGTGTGTAGAAGATGGGGTCTTGCTTTTAAATAAGGAACATTGTGGCATTTCAACATATTAACAGTCCCAAGTACTTTGTGATAATGAAAGTGTGTAGTGCATGATTCCTACAGTTATCTAAGGACCATGGTGGCATTTAAAGACATTGATAGTCTCAAGTACTCACTGGTAATGCAAAGTGTGTATTGAATGGGATCTTACTCTTACATGAGAAACAATAGCTGCATTTAAGCATATTAACAGTCCCAAGTACACACTGTGATAACCCGAAGTGTGTAAGGGTGAGTTCCTACAGTGACATAAAACCATGGTGGCATTTAACTACATTAACAGTCCCAAGTACTCACTACGACAATACAATGTGTGTTTGGATGGGGTCATACTTTTACAATAAGGGACAGTAGCTGCATTTAAGCATATTAACAATTCAAGCATTCACCAAGAAATGCAGAGTGTGTAGGGGATGGGGACCTACAATTACATTAAGAACCATAGTGGCACTGAAAGACCTTGAGTCAAGTACTCACTAATGCCCTGCAAAGTTTGTAGGGCTTTTGTTTCTAAAGTTACAAAAGACCATAGTGGCATTTAAACACATTAACAATCCCAAGTACTCACTGTGGTGATGCTAAGTGTGTAGTGGTTGGGTTCCCTCAGTTACAAAAGGACTACAATGGCATTTATACCCATTAACAGTGCAAAATACTGTGGTAATGCCAAAGATACAGGAGATGGGGTCCTACATTACATAAGGACCACAGTGGCATTTAAGCACATTAACAGTTGCAAAGACTCAATGTGGTAATGCAAAGTGTGTAGTTGACAGGGTCTTGCATTTAAATGAAAACTATAGTGACATTTATGCACATTAAAAGTCCCTAAGCACTCACTATGTAATGCAAAGATGTTTAGTATGGCAGACCACATTTACATAAGAATCACTGTGGCATTTAAGCACAATAACAGTCACAGTGGGCACTGTGGTAATTCACTTAACAGTCCCAAATTTTCAGTGGTAATGAAAGTATGTAGTGGATGGTTCCTGAAGTTACCTAAGGACCATGGTGGCATTTAACCACATTAATGGTCCCAAGTACTCACTGTGGTGATTCAAAGTGTATAGAAATTGAGATACCACAGTTATATGTAAGAACTGTAATGTCATTTATACCCATTAACAGTCCCAAGAACTCACTGCGATAAAGCAAAGTGAGTAATGGACAGGATCTTACATTTAAATAAGGACCTTAGTGGCATTTAAGCACCCTAACAGCCCCAAGTACCCACTGTGGTAATGCAGACTGTGTATTGAATGGGCTCTTACATTTACATTAGAGACAGTGAGTGCATTTAAACACATTTGAATAGTCCCAAGCATTTACTAGGTAATGCAAAGTGTGTAGGTAATGGGGATCTAAAGTTACATAAGGACCACAGTGGCATTTAAGCACCTTGACAGTCTCAAGCATTCACTATTTTAATGCAAAGTTTGTAGAGGTTCCATTCCTAAAGTTACTAAAGACCATAGTGGCATTTAAGCACATTAACAGTCACAAGCAATCAATGTGGTAAAGCAAAGTATGTAGAAGATGAAGTCTTACATTTAAAACAGGACTAAAGTGGTATTTAAGCACATTAATGTTCCTAAGAATTTATTGTAGTAATGCAAAGTGTACAGAGGATGAGGTCTTACATTTAAATAAGGACAGTGGTGGCATTTAAGTACATTAACAGTCCCACATACTTACTGTGGTGATGCAGTGTGTATGGGAAGGGTTCACAATTACTTAACACCATGGTGGCATTTGTGCACATTAGTAGTCCTAAGTACTCACTGTAGTGATGAAAAGTGTGCAGTGGTTGGAATCTCAGTTACACTGGGATTATAGTGGCATTTATGCCCATTAATAACCCCAAAGACTCACTATGGTAATGCAAAGTGTGTACTGGATTGGGTCTGATATTTAAATAAGGATTATAGTGGCATTTATGTTCATTAACAGTCCCAAGTAGTCAATGTGGTAATGCAATGTGTGCTGGGGATGGAGTCCCACAGTTACATAAAAACCATAGTCGCATTTATGCACATTAGCAGTCCTAAGTACTCATTGTGGAAATCAAACTGTATATTGAATGGGCTCTTTCTATTAAAAGGACCACAGTGGCATTTAAGCACATTAATAGGCCCAAGTACTCACTGTGTGGTAATGCAAATTTTGTAGGGACTGAGGTCTTATATTTAAATACGGACTATAGTGGCATTTTTGCTCATTAACACTATCAAGTACTTACTGTGGTATTGAAAAGAGTATAGTGGATAATTCCTACAGTTACGAAAGGGCCATGGTGGCATTTAAGCACACTAACAGTACTAAGTACTCCATGTGGTAATGCAATGCATGTATCAGATGGGGTCTTACTTTTATGTAAGGGACAGTAGCCGCATTTAAGTACATTAACAGTCCCAATCACTCACTAGGTAATACAAAGTGTGTAGGGATTGGGGACTTAAATTACAGAAGAACCACAGTGGCATTTAAGATCCATGACACTCAAGTACTCACTATTATAATGCAAAGTCGGTAGGGCTTCCATTCCTAAATTTATACAAGTCCATAGTGGCATTTAAGGACATTAAAGTCCCAAGTACTCACTGTGTGAATGCAAAGTGTGCTTGCTAGGAATGGGGTCTTAAATTTAAATAAGGACTAGGGAGCTATTTGAGCACATTAACAGTTCCCCAAACTCACTATGGTATGCAAAGTGTGAAATGAATGGGATCTTACATTTAAATAGGAACTATAGGGGCATTTAAGCATATAACAGTCCCAAGAATTCACTATGGTAATGGAAAGTTTGCAGCTGAGGGGGTCCTAAAGGACAGTAGCCTTTATGCACATTAAGAGTCTCAATACTCACTGTGGCGATTCTAAGTGTGTATGGAAAGGGGTCCTATAGTTACATAAAACCATGGTGACAACTGAACATTAACAGTCCTAAGTACTCACAGTGGTACTACAATGTGTGCAGGGGACAGGGTCACACAGTAACCTAAAGACTATAATGGCATTTACACCATTAACAGTCCCAAGCACCCCCTGTGGTAATGCGGAGCAGTGGACTGGATCCCATATTACATAAGGACAACAGTGGAACTTAGTAAGTACATTAACAGTCCCAAGAACTCACGGTGGTAATGAGAATATGTAGTGGATGATTCCTGAGGTCACCTAAGCACCATGCTGTCACTTTAGCACATTAACTGTTCCAAGAACTCAATGGTAATCCAAAGTGTGCAAGGGATGGGGTCTTAGATTTAAATAAAGAATGTAATGTCATTTCAGCACATTAAGAATCCCAAGTATTCACCGTGGTACTGAAAAGTGTTGAAGGGATAGGACTTTACATTTAAATAGGGACCTTACTGGTATTTAGGTACATTAACAGTCCCAAGTACTCACTGTGCTAATGTAAAGTGTACAGGGTATAGGGCCTTATTTTTAATAGAGAACTTAGAGGCATTTAAGCACATTAACAGTTTCGAGTACTCTAATGCAAAGCCTGCAGGGGGTGGAGTCTTACATTTAAGTAGGAACTATAATGGCATTTAAGCACATTAACAGTTCCAAGTACTCCCTGTGGTAATGCAAAGTGTTGAATAGAGAGGGTCTTGCATTTAAATAGGGACCTTAGTGGCATTTAAGCACATTAACCATCCCAAGTACTCAGTGTGGTTTCCAAAGTGTGCAGGGCATGGAGTCTTACATTTACATTAGGGACCTTGTGGTATTTAAGCACATTAACAGTCCCAAGTATTCATTATGTTAATGCAAAGTCTGCAGGGCATGTTCACATTTAAATAGGGATTTTAGTGTCATTTCAGCACATTAAAAGTCCCAAGTACTCACTGTGCTAAAGTAAAGTGTGTACAGAATGGAGGTTTACATTTAAATAGGGACTTCAGTGGCATTTAAATACATTAACAGTCCCAAGTACTGACTGTGCTAATGCAAGTGTGCAGGGGAGAGGGTCTTACTTTGAAATAGGGACCTTAGTGTCATTTAATCACATTAACAGTCTCAAGTACTCACTGGGGTAATGCAAGTGTTCAGGGAATGGGGTCTTACATTTAAGTAGGAATTATAATAACATTTATGCATATTAACGGTCTCAAGTACTCATTGTGCTAATGCATATGTGCAGCGGATAGGGTCTTACTTTGAAATAGGGACCTGAGTGGCAATTAAGCACATTAACAATCCCAAGTACTCATTGTGCTAATGCAAGTGTGCAGGGTTTACATTTAAATAGGGACTTTAGTGGCATTTGAACACATTAAGAGTCCTGAGTACTCACTGTGGTAAAGCAAGTGTGCAGGGGACAGTCACCCTTACACAAGGACCTTAGTGTCATTTAAGCACATTAAAAGTCCCAAATACTCACTGTGCTAAAGTATGTACAGAATGGAGGTTTACATTTAAATAGGGACTTTAGTGTCACTTAAACACATTAACAGTCCCAAGTACTGACTGTGGTAATGCAAAATGTGCAGGGGACAGGGTCTTACTTGAAATAGGGACCTCACTGGCATTTAAACACATTAAGAGTCCCAAGTACTCATTGTGCTAATGAAAGTGTGCAGGGGTTAGGGTTTTACTTCAAAATAGGGACCTTGGTGTCATTTAAGCACTTTTAACAGTACCAAGTACTTATTGTGCTAATGCAAAGCCTGCTGGGGATGTTTACATTTAAATAGGGACTTTAGTAGCATTTAAACATATTAACAGTCCCAAGTACTCACTGTGGTGATGCAAGTGTGCAGGGGATGGAGTCTTACATTTAATAGGAACTACAATACCATTTATGCACATTAAGAGTCCCAGGTACTGATTGTGCTAATGCAAAAGTGCGGGGCATAGGGTCTTACCTTGAAATACGGACCTTAGTGGCATTTAAGCACATTAAGAGTCCCAAGTACTCACTGTGGTAAAGCAAGTGTGCAGGGGATCGAGTCTTACCTTTACACAGGGACCTTAGTGGCACTTAAGCACATTAACAGTCCCCAGTACTCACTGTGGTAATGCAAAGTGTGCAGGGGATGGAGTCTTGCATTTAAGTAGGAACTATAATAGCATTTATGCACATGAAGGGTCCTTAGTACTGACTGTGCTAATGCAAAATGTGCAGGGGATAGGGTCTTACTTTGCAATAGAGACATTAAAGTCCCAAATACTCACTGTGCTAAAGTAAAGTATGTACAGAATGGAGGTTTACATTTAAATAGGGACTTTAGTGTCACTTAAACACATTAACAGTCCCAAGTACTGACCGTGGTAATGCAAAATGTGCAGGGGATAGGGTCTTAATTTGAAATAGGGACCTCAGTGGCATTTAAACACATTAAGAGTCCCAAGTACTCATTGTGCTAATGCAAAGCCTGCCGGGGATGTTTACATTTAAATAGGGACTTTAGTGGCATTTATGCACATTAAGAGTCCCAGGTACTGACTGTGCTAATGCAAAGTGTGCAGGGGATAGGGTACTACTTTGAAATAGGGACCTAGTGTCATTAAAGCACTTTAACAGTCCCAAGAACTCACTGTGGTAATGCAAAGTGTGCACGGAATGGAGGTTTACATTTAAATAGGGACTTTGGTGTCATTTAAACACATTAACAGTCCCAAATATTGACTGTGCTAATATAAAGTGTGTAGAGAATGTTTACATTTCAATAGGGACGTTAGTGGCATTTAAATACATTAACAGTCCCAAGTACTGACCGTGGTAATGCTAAATGTGCAGGGGATAGGGTCTTACTTTGAAATAGGGACCTCAGTGGCATTTAAGCACATTAACAGTCCCAAGTACTGAGTGTGCTATTGCAAGTGTGCAGGGGAGAGGGTCTTACTTTGAAATAGGGACCTTAGTGTCATTTAAGCACTTTAACAGTCCCAAGTACTCACTGTGGTAATGCAAAGTGTGCAGGGGATGGAGTCTTAACATTTAAGTAGGAACTATAATAGCATTTATGCACATTAAGAGTCCCAGGTACTGATTGTGCTAATGCAAAGTATGTGGGGGATAGGGTACTGCTTCGAAATAGGGACCTTAGTGTCATTTAAGCACATTAACGGTCCCAAGTACTCA